>JAQZBX010015807.1:0-13379 GCA_029593785.1 Cabassous unicinctus
AAAAGAAAAAGGAAAAAAAAAAAGAGAGAGAGAAGGTTGGAAAAGAATGTAGAAAAGATTATTAATAAGAGTAACTAAAAGGATGAAAAGAGAAATAAAAATAAAATATAACATATATAAGCCTAAAGAAAAAATGGCTAAAGTAAGTACTCCCTTTACAGTAATAACATTGAATGTTTATGGATTAAACTCTCCAATCAAAAGACATAGATTGGCAGAATAGATAAGGAAATATGACCCATCTATATGCTATCTACAAGAATGTCACCTTAGACTCAGAGACACAGACAGGTTGCAAGTAAAGCCTGGAAAACGATTTTACACGCAAAAAATAACCAAAAAAAATGGCAGGAGTAGCTATACTAATATCGGACAAAATAGACTTTAAATGCAAAACTGTTGTGAGAGACAAAGCAGGACTCTATATATTAATAAAAGGGGTAGTCTACCAAGAAAAAGAACAATCATAAATATTATGCACCTAACCACATCTCCCCAAAATATATGAGGCAAATGCTGACAAAACTAAGTGGGGAAATAGATGCCTCTACAATTACAGTGGGGCACTTCAATATACCATTATTACCATTAGGCAGAACATCTCGACAGAGGGTCAATGAAAAAACAGAGACCTTCAATAATACATTAGAGGATCTAGACCTATGGACTTATACAGAACTTTACACCCCCCAAACAGCAGGATATATAATCTTCTTGAGCACTCATGGATCATTTTCCAGGATAGACCACATGCTGGGTCATAGAACAAGTCTCAACGAACTTAGAAAGACTGAAATTATACGAAGCACTTTCTCTGACCACAATGGAATGAAGCTAGAAATCAATAAAGGATGGAGAACCAGAATAGGAAGAAATATATGGAAGCTGAAAAGCATACCCTTAAACAATCAGTGGGTCAAGGCAGAAATTGCCAGAGAAATCAGTAACTACCTGAAAGTGAATGAAAATGAGAACAAAACATATCAAAATTTATGGGATGCAGCAAAGGCAGTGGGAAATTTAAAGCCTTAATTGCCTATATTAAAAAAAATAAGAAAGAACTAAAATCAAAGACCTAACTGCACACCTGGAGGAACTAGAAAAAGAATAAACTAAGCCCAAAGCAAACAGAAGGAAGGAAATAACAAAGATTAGAGCAGAATTAAATGAAATTGAGAATACAAAACATTAGAAAGAACCAAAAGAACCAAAAGCTGGTTCTTTGAGAAGATTAATAAAATTGACAAACCCTTAGCTAGACTAACAAAGATAAAAAAAAGAGAAGATGCAAATAAATAAAATCAGAAATGAGAGACGGGATGTATTAGTCAGCCAAGCGGGTGCTGATGCAAAATACCAGAATTCGGTTGGTTTTTATAAAGAGTATTTATTTGGGGTAGAAGTTCACAGTTACCAGGTCATAAGGCATAAGTTACTTCCCTCACCAAAGTCTATTGCCACATGTTGGAGCAAGATGGCTGCCAACATCTGCCAGGGTTTAGGCTTCCTGGGTTCCCCTCTTCCCGGGGCTTGCCTCTCTCCGGGCTCAGGCTTACGTCACTCCACAAGGCCAGCTGTAGACTATCATTTGAACAGCTCTTCTCTTTTCCCAGAGCCTTCTCTCCTTCCTCACGACCAAGCTCCTCTGTGTGCTCACTTCCCTGGACTTGAGCATTAAAACTCTGCATCAGAACTCCAACTCAAAACTCCAACTAACTCCTCTGCTCTGTCATGTAGTTTTATCTCTGAGTCCTCATCCACCAAGGGGCAGGGACTGAACATCCTACTGTCGTGTCCCAATCAAAGCCCTAATCATAACTTAATCTTGCCCAGAGGAACAGACCAGTTTACAAGCATAATCCATATCTATTTTTGGAATTCATAACTATATCAAACTGCCACAAGGGATATCACCACTGACCCCACAGAAATAAATAGCATCAAAAGAGGATACTTTGAAAAATTATATGCCAACAAGATGGACAATTTAGACGAAATGGATGAATTTCTAGAAACACATTAGCAACCTACATTGACAAAAGAAGAAATAGAAGAACTCACCAGAACAATCACAAGTAGTGAGATTGAAATAGTCATCAAAAACCTCCCAACCAAGAAAAGCCCAGAACCAGATGGCTTCACAGGTAAATTCTATCAATCATTCCAGAAATAACTAATACCAATCCTGCTCAAACTCTTCCAAAAAACTGAAGATTTTATGATGCCAACATCACCTTAATCCCAGAGTCACATAAAGATGCTACAATCCCAGTACTAGGAATATACCCAGAAGAATTGAAAGCAGGGGCATGAACAGATATATGCACACCAATGTTCATCACAGCATTATTCACAATCGGCAAAAGTTGGAAGCAATCCAGGTATCCGTCAATGGAAGAATGGATGACCAAAACGTTGTGTTTACATATGATGGAATATTACTCAGCTGTAGGAAGGAATGAAGTATTGACACATGCGACAACATGGATGAATCTTGAAGACCTAATGTTGAGTGAATTTATCCAGTCACTAAAGGACAAATATTGTACGATCTCACTGATATGAACTAAGGATATTGACCAGACTCACAGAGGTAGAGTCTGGAAAATAGATTAGCAGGAGATAGAAAGGGAGTAGAGAGTGGTGAGCCGATGCTCAATCTGAGCAGAATCTATGGCAAGGTGGATGGGGGTGGTTTGGCAGTGGACAGGGGTGATGGTGGTGCAGTGATGTGAGTGGGGTCAATGGTGTTGGAGTGTGAGGGTGTATGGGTTGGGGGTGGTTGGGCTATCCATGCAGCTGCGGGGAGAGATGGAGGAAGGAGCAGGTGAACTATGGGGAGGTTGAGGATTATGGTTGAGAATACAATTGTGAGAGTGTTTTTTTGGCAACTATGGCAGGGGAGGGTCACTGGTACAGGGTGTTGGGGTAGGGGGATGTGTGGGGAAAGGTGCACCTGCGGCATGCCTCTGTGGAATACGAATGTGTTCATGTAATCATAGGGTGTATCTCAGTGGGTGGAGACCCACAATAACCAAGAAAATATCAAACTCTCATCCTGGAGAGTCATGCTATGTTCTCAAACAGAGTGGCAAGAATCTCTAGACTCTAGAGTACATAGGCAGTGCTGAATAAAAGAAAAGAGACCAATATGCCAAGCCCTCAATGTTAATGCTTGTACTTATGAAACTTACTCTTGTAAAACTGAAACTTAGCCTAATAATAATTGCCTGAGAGTTACCTCCTGAAAACCTCCTTGTTGCTCAAATGTGGCCAAACTTAGCAGTACATCCTCCCCCACCATCATGGGACTCCCTGGGATGAGCCTCTCTGGCACTGAAGGATCAATTCCAAGCACCAACCAGTGATGCATTTGGAAGAAGACCTTGACCAAAAGGGGGAAATATTAAATACGAAAGAGTTTTTATGGTGAAGAGATTTCAAAATGAGTCAGGAGGTCATTCCAGAGGTTATGCTTATGTATGTCTCAGGCAGCTCTCACTAACTGCCACAGTAAACAAACCCTCAAATAGAGGTGCTCCTGAGGGCTCTAGAGACTTCTGGACACCATAGGCAAGGCACACAACCCTTGAAATCAGCACCCTGTCGGTGGGCCTTACCTTGGAATATATGATAACCTATTTCCCCAATGCAAAAGAGTCAGACCAATTTATTATTTCCCTACACATGATTTTTCTATCCCTTTTATTTGAACCTATAATTAGCATTATACCCATTAAATATATGTCCCAGAGACTTAAATCTTCCAACTGTTCCTATGTTGGTTGAGCCCTGAATCTCAGCAGACGTGCAGCCAACACCTCCTTTCCAGTTCATCGGCCTCACCCAGCACAACTAACAAAATGATGATGGACAACCCCCATTCCAAAAAACAAAGAGTATCTACAAATGCAAGCAAGACAGTTCCTTCCATCTGTCCCATAAGATCTAAGCCCTTTCTCAGTCTGAAGCAGAGCAGGTATCATCATCCCAGAATCCTCAAGATTGAGGAATGAACAAACTTAAGGGGGAATGCAACCATGGACCAATGTAGACTTATTATTGTTGTAGTAACAGAAGAACTTGTAACATTGATATAAAGGCTAGGGAAAAAATCAAAGAAAATACAAACACCCGTTCAGTTAACAAAGCTGATTCTTCACAGTTTTGATTGAAAAGGGGAAGAGGTGGATGGGAACGTTTCCATGCTGGGAAGGCTGCTACAGGAGAGTGGAGTTCCATTCCTGGAGCCTGGACTCACCTCCCTGAAGGCTTGGGTCCTGAGGGCAGGGCCACAGCATCATGGGGACACAGGGTCCATTCTCTGTTTCTTAATGATATTTGGTGAATGGTGGTATAAGTATTTTATCGGGCAAATTAAATTATGTTTCCTTCCATTAAAATTGTTATGTAAGACTTGCACAGGCTGCATATTTAGACACAGGTCTATTGGGTCCCCCTCTTTGAATTGTTCTTGCTCCCCACTCCATACACAACTCAATTGACTGTTCCTCATTTGTCTTCACATGTAAACTTATCACAGCAGTTATTAGGACAGACGGTAGGTGTGTGCTCGTGAGGACCTCCTCGCCCGCCCGAAGAGGATGCCAACCTCAGTGTGGGAAACCATGTGCTTGGCGAGGTGGTAAGCATGTAATATTCTCATCCATCCCATTCACTCGTTCTGAAGGGCTACCCTGAGCTGGCCATTCTGCTAGGTACTGGCAAGGTAGCCGTGAGAAAGGTAGCAGCTCCTGCCCTCTGAAGCCTACACACTATACATGAGAGTGCCCCTCCCCATCTTTACAATCTGATGAATGAATTCACAGTAAAAGTGATCAATTGTTTTCATTGTAAAATAAGACACTTTCGTGACAGTGTTTAACCCATAAGGACTCAAATGCTAAGAGTAGATTTCTAGATAATCCTTAAAATATACTGTATTGAAGACTGTTTCCACTATGTCTGATGTCACCAGTCTGCACCCCATTCCCCAGGCATGGGTTGGTGCTGTCTGAACGTCTGAGCTTCCACAGAGGCCCATAATTAAGTATGAAACAATCCCATGTGGGGCTCCCCCAGCAGAAGGCCTGGTGGATCCTCACCAACATCAGAATCTGGATGGCTTTGGAGGCACCTGGCCTCATTTTGGGAGATTATGCTCAAAACACTAGCATCTTGTCCTTCAAAAACAGTCAGCATGGAATGTCCAGAAGAAAGGAGAAAGGAAAAATCCATCCTTTGTACCCTCCTTTATCTTGCCCTTAAAATGGAAGGGAGGCAGAACCTTGGAGTAGTCCAGAATGGAAACTCTCATCTTTGTTGATGAAGAAAATGGAGAACCAGGCACCCGAGTGGCTCCTAAGGATGGGCCGAAGCTGAGTCCTGGGCTTATTCTTCAGCTGTCAAAGGTGAGCTCGGATTTCAACACCGTGTGTTGGCAAAATATTTGATGCTCCACCAGCCTTACCTAGAGCTGCCAGAAAGGCTATGGGAATTGCCAACAGAATTTTAAAAAGTCAGTAAAAACTAATGGAGGGAAGCGGATGTGGCTCAAGCAGTTGGGCGTCCACTTACCACATGGGAGGTCCCGGATTCTGGTCCCAGTGTCTCCTAAAGAAGACGAGCAGATGCCCGCACCTGCCACAACGAGCTAGACGCTGCAACGAGCTAGACGCCTAAACAATGCCACAAACCAGCAGACGCCGCAGCCCGCGGGGAGTGGATGTGGCTCAGGCTGTTGGGCACTTGCCTCCCATGTGGGAGGTCCCGGGTTCATTTCCTGGTGCCTCCTGGAGAAGGCAAGCAAACAATGAGCAGACAGATGAGAGAACCATCTAGGGAAGGGGGGGATAAATCAAAATAAATAAAGTAAATTAATGCATCTTAAAAAAAAACAAAAACAAAAGGACCCCTCAAACAAAACCAGCACATCTTCTCTGCCAAAAAGATGACTGAGAAGACTGTTTAAAGCAAAAAGCTCTGTTCCTGCCTCGGATGACATCTATGCAGAAATAGAAAATTTCTTTCCCTTTAATCGTCTAGATTTTGAAAGTTTTGACCTGCCTGAAGAGCACAAAACGGAGTGCCTCTCCTGATCCTCCCTGAGGAGAGGGAACTTGAAACGCCGTTAGAGCTGGGCCCCGTCCCCTGGGAAGACGCCCTCTCTGATGTGGGAGTCTGCCCTGTAGCAGCCTCCTTCAAGCATTCTGTCCACCCTGGATGTTGAACTGTGACCTGTTTGTATGACTTAGTTTAAATTTCTTAGCGCTTTATAGTTTGTGTGTATTTTTTTTTTTGTATCAATAAAGGAATTATTTATTAAACTTTAAAAAATTAAGAAAAAAAAAATGGAAGGAAGTTGGTAAACAAGAAAGCAAAGCCAAAAAGCCAAGGGAGAATGAAGCAAATTGGAATATTGTTAGGGAGGGGATAATAACAGATGCACATCAGAGCTGGAGGCTGTGTGACACTTTCAGAGGCCTGGGCTTGGAAAGGAGAGGAGAGGCCAGGGGCTGGAAGTCAAAGGGTTAAAAGGTGGGCAGTGGAAAGGCAGGGGGAGGGGGACATTCCTGGGAGCACTTATTGAGTAAAGCCAAGGAAGTCAGTTACACACATCCTATCAAGTATCCTACACGACAGCCTTCAAGGTGAGACACGTTTGGCGTCTCTAAGTTTCAAAGTCACGTGGGAAGCTGAGGCAGGATTCACACTCAGGTGGGCTCCATACCTGAGACCCCAGCCTCAGCCTCAGCACAGCACCGCCTCCCTGACAGCGAAGAAAAAAGCTGCTGAGCCCTGTTGTCATTGCTTTATGCCAATGCAGACACCTTAGGACCAGGTACCACCTGTGGGCAGGCGGGCTCGGCGCGGTCCAGCTGGTACCTCCGTCAAGGGGTCTGAAAGGAAACTGCCCAGCCTCACATTTTCCAGGTTTCCACTCGGTACCAGCGCCTCTGCCATTTTACAAAGCAATTTTTTTTTTCAAATCAGGAAAAAAAGGCACCCCTTTCTCTGGGCAGGCCAATTAGCAAAAGACCTGCCTTCCTCAGGGTCTCAGGGCAGGGCCCAGGGCTTGGGGTAGGTGGGCACACTGGCTGCCAATGTCCACGCTCTCCCAGCAGGTCATTTATACTTATGTGCAAACCTCACAGCCCTCTGTGGGACCCTGGTTGGCAGAGCTCATCCAACGAGGGCGAGGGACAAGTGGCTGGGTGGCGGCGTGCATCTGCGTGGAAGGGCGGCTCGCGTTTTCTCCCCCACGTAGAGAGTAAACCACGCCAGGCATTGCCTCTCCTCTTTTAATATCGGCTAATGAATTATTCAAAAGCATTTTGATTGGTGAAGCTGGGCTTCCCCATTTCTATTAATCAAATGACCAAAGCATAAATTGGCTTTCAAAAGGTAGTTAGAAAATGAATTTTAGCCTTTAAAAAGAAAAGAAAAAAAAAATGATGGCGTGCCAACCACAAATCTACACCAAGGAATACCCAGGAAAGAGAGAGAGTAACAATACGTAGTAAAACCTTTGTATTGATAGCATGCCTATGCCCGAGCAGGTCAAAGCCTCGTTCTGTGTTTTTAAATGTAATCATTCCTCTCAACCTGCCGTTGAGATAGAGTGGACGGGCACTATAATTCCCATTATTACAAGAACCGACACAGAAAAAATAATGGCTTGGATAAGTGCACATAACACATTAGCCTCGGAGAAAGATTAGGATTCCAGCTCCTGATGCTCATTTCCGACAAGATCGTGGCGCTGGAAGAGGACACAGCATGGCAGAGCACCAAGATTTAAGACCACATTGCTTATGTGTCTGTCTTGGGAGGAGCATCCTAAGCACCCGAAATGAAGGCCATTCCATTTGTTCCTAGTAAACGTCGAGTGCCCACACCACAGAGACCCATTGAAGACAGGCTTCTCTGCAGAACCCGTCCACACAGGGTGGGCTTCTGGCAGAAACAGCAGGGCTGACACACAGAAGTGCCTGAATGATCCATTAGGCTTGGGCTCCTTAGTAAGAATAGAGATTTAATTAGGGGTTTACTGCTTGCCAGGCTCTATGCTAAGCATGCCATGGACTTTATCTTCTGAAACTCATCACAGCTGTGTGAGGCGTGCATCCTTAGCCCTGCTGAGCAGACATGTTGGAGGAGCCATCCAAATCTACGTGGCGACGGAATAGCAAAGCTGAGAACTTGAACCCAGAGCCAGCACTGGACGCCAAAGGCAGAGGTTGTAGCCATTATTCTGCGCTAACTTTAACCAAAGCGTGTCCCTAAAATTTCAACACCGACCCTTTCCCACTCCCTTGGGAATGCTATCAACTGCTGCTATCTTTGAATGCAACCAATTGAGTTTCATTTTTGATGAAACAGACTAGGCAGGACTAGACTAGGAGATGTTAGATTAGAAGATTTCAAAGTTCATCCCAGGCAATAAGGGCGATTGCTGTTTTGTGCAAAAGGTGCTTCAAATGTGCGTGCGTGTGTGTGTACATACTACTGGGTGGTGATGCAAACTCTATTTATAGTAGGTCAATAGAAAAACCTGAAAGCACTGAGATGTGGTCCCAGTCCTCTATGTTGCTTAGCTTGCTTGATTTTGCCCTTCTCTCCACTTACGGCCACTTCAAAGACACCTTGCAATTAGGAATACACCCAGGTGGGATTGGCGACATTTTTGCTGAAGACTGACAGCAAAAACTTGAACTCTCCCTTTTATCAAAATGTGCCTCCTGAGTTTTAGTCTATTTTATGTTGTAGGACCTGGTGGTAGGGTTTGTGTGATCAGAAGTTAATGGGGTGAACCTGGGATAAGCATCCTGTTGGGGAGAAGAGGGAGGAGGTGGCTAAATAACTAATAACTCCATAATTTATGGGTGATGGATGTGGCTCAAATGGTTGGGCGTCCATCTCCCATATGGAGGGACCTGGGTTCGATCCCTGGGACCTCCCAGTAAAAATAAAGAAAAAATATAGAAGGAACGTGGGCCGCCAGGCCCCGCAAGCGGGTGCACCACCAGGCCCCGTGTGGGGGTGCGCTGTCAGGCCCCGTAAGCAGGTGAGCCCCCCAGTTCCCATGTGCAGGTGCACCAACAGGCCCCTCGAGCCACGCAGCAAGATGATGACATAACAGGAGAGTGACACAAGGAGAGCCAAGATTAGGCGCATCGAAAAACCAGGAACTAAGGTAGCACAGGTAGTAGGACGCCTCTCTCCCACATCGAAGATTCCCAGGATCGAATCCCAGTGAAGACAGGAGGAGAAGGATGAGAAGAGAAAGCAGGAAACGGACACAGAGAATTGCCCAGTGAATGGACACAAAAACAGCAAAAACGGGGGTGGGGTGGTGGGGTGGTGTAAAAAGTAAATAAATAAATCTTAAAAAAAATATTAATTTAGGCTTGGGGCAGGCCTGGAGATTGCAGGAGCTGAGGGAGAATTTTAAAGCTAGGTCATCAGCGGCAATGGCTTTGGTGAATGAACTGATATCTGGGCTAAGCTGGCTGAGCATGTGAGACCCACTGTCAGTAGGATCAAGGCTGCCTAGTGCATGGCCCAAGGTTCTCGCACTAGGAATGCATAGGGACCACCTGGCCCCCAGTCTGTGGTAGAGAAAGGGGAAGCAGAAGGTCCCGCTGTGAGGAAGGGGACTGATTCCAGACACACTAGTGTCTGAGAGGATGCTCCTATCCCACAGCCCCTGATTGAAGTCAAAGCGGTGACAGTAGGGAGAGAAGTATGAATGGGCCACCAACTGGTGGGACCAGAGACGGGGGAGCAGCGAGGCTGGGTGCAATCCTTTCCAGCACATCCCTTCACTCCACACTGCCAGTACTCGCTGGCCCACTGGCTTTTACTCACATCAGCCAGGATTCTTAGGAAACCTGCCTGCTGCAGGTGGGTATTATCTGCCTGAGGAAGTAGTAACAGTAGTTAGAACCAGCCCCACTTGCAGGGAAGGAGAATTACCTGATTCTGGGGGTGCCATCCTGGGAGCCATCCTTCTTACAACCCTTCTTAACGTAAAATCTTACATTATTTTATTTTCCCCATGACTTAGATGGCAGATACTTCTTTAAAAACAAAAATTATATATATATATAAGCTCATGTACATGCGAATGCACATCCACAGATCTCTGAAGGGCCGGATTACGTGGCTCTTTCCATTTCTAAAGCATACGTTTCGTGAACGCTGGTATTTTCAACCAAGGGCACGTATGACTTGGTGTTTTCATTTCCTGGGCTGCTCCAACAAATACCATGCAATAGGTTGCTTTACACAACGGGACTTTATTGGCTCACCTTTTTGAGGGTAAGAGAAAGTCCAAGCCAAAGTGTCATCAAGGCTATGTCTTCTTCCCAAAGACGGGCATCCTGGGGCTGGCTGCTGGTGACCCTGGTCTTGGGCTCCTCTGTCACATGGCAACGCGCATGGCGGCCTCTCCTGGTCTCGCCATTCTCTTCCAGGTCCCGTTGAATTTTGTTTCTTGATTCCTGTAGTTTTTTCTCTCTGTGTGTGTCTGAATTTCATTCCACTTAAAAAGGACTCTAGTAATAGGAGTAAGACCCATCGTGGGCCACACCTCAACTGAAGTAGCCTCATCAAAAGGTCCTACTTACAACGGGTTCACATCCACAGGAATGGATTAAGCTTAAGAACATGTTTTTCTGGAGCACATTCAGCTCCAAAGCAGCCCACTTGGTAATGAGAAAGTGGGGAACACTTTATAAAAAGAGCATCACACATAGTAAGAGCACAAGCAGTTCCCTACGTGAACAGGAGTGTATTTATGTATTTATATCTAGGAGCTCTTGTCTCCCACTGGATAAAGGACTGTCAGATAGTGGAATTTAGAGAAAGGAATGCCTTCTTTTCTAGTCTACTACATGATTTCAGAAAGAAGCGTGAAGACACAGTTTCTTTCCATAAAAAGAAAGTCTAAGAAACAAGTTAGCTGTTTTTTAAGGAAGTGGAAAAGCCCATCGGGACTTCCAAGTGGAGGTGAACTTGGAAGTGACTGGCCCTAGAACCTTTTAGGTTGCTGGGAAGCCCGGGGGTGGGGGGTGGGGGGAGTTGTTACCTGATTAGGTTGGGGAACTGGGTTCCAGTGACTCAACCCCACCCCTGCTCAGGGTGCCTAAAATCTGTGACCATGCTCGACTGTTTCCGAAAGGATAAATAAAGCACGCTTTGACTTGTCAGAGCCATTCGTAGAGGCAGGGGTGGGATGCGCAGCCCCTGAACGATTAAAGGCCTTTATTAGAGCCCGAGTTTGGGTAGTGAAAGGCCGCTGGGCCTCGGCTTTATTAAACGATAGTTCTTCCCTGCTGCCACCTCGTTATTGCCAAGGCTATTGTTAGCCTGAATGAGGAGAACACAGGGCCGAGGGGAAAGCTCTAAAAAGGAAAGATGAGTCCAAGGCAGGGAAGGGGTGGTGCAGCCCAGCAGTGCACAGCAAAGCTGACGGCTGTTCCCTCTCCCATTATAAAGAACCGAAGGGAGTGGAGCGCCGGGTTGCTGGGGAACTGGGCTGGTCTCCGGGGCAGCCAGCACTTGAGTCTGTTTCTGAACACAGGGCTCCCTTGTGGATTCTGAGAAATAACAAAGCCCTGGCTGGGGGGCCCGTTCCCTCGTGGGGTTTCCAGCACTTCTCTGCCAATAGCTTGTGGATGCTTCCAGCAAGGATGCCACCCAGCAACCCAGGATGGCCTCCTGGCCCCAGAAATGTTCTCCTGCAGGAAAACACTGGCTCTGCTGCTGTGACCTCAGCACCAAACAGCCAAGGCAGGGCCCATCCAAAGTACAAGCCGCTACGAGGGTAAGGCCTCTGCAATTCCTGGAAAGGATCTGGAAAGGTTTCTCTAACTGTCCTGTGCTGTCTGTCTCCCCAACACTCCTTCAGTCCCCTTCTCTGGTCTGTTGGCCCCAAGGAATCTGAGTGGCACGGACAATCCAGGTCAGTCCACTTGCAGCTACCCAGTCCAGCCCAGGGACGGGGCCATCGCCTCCCTCTCCAGCCCCAGCTGTGGGCAGTAGGGCCCCTCCCAGCACAGTGAGGCTCAGGGAGTCAGTCTGAGACTAGAAGCGGGGCCCTCAGGTGGGTCTCTCCGTTCCTGGGCTGCAGCTGAGAAAGCCAAGGATGACCTGAGCCAGAACAAAACACAAAGTGCCAATTGCAAGGTTTCTTAAATGTATTAGCTTCCTCTGGCTGCTGTGACACTGCCCGTGAACTGGGTGGCTTAAAACAGCAGGGATTTCTTCTTGCACAGTTTGGGAGAGATATTGATAGTCCAAAACCGAGGCACTGACAGAGCCACGCTGCCTCTGGGGGGTGTGAGGTGAGATTCTGTCCTCTGCTTTTTCTAGCTTCTGGCGGTCTCCGGCCGTCCTGGGAGCCCCTTGGCCTGGAGCTGCGCCACTCCGAACCCTGCCTCCCTCCTCACATGGGCTTCTCCTCTGTGTTTGTCTTCTCTCCTGTCTGTCTCAAATCACCCCCTGCCTTTCTCTTAAGGAGAATCCATGATGATCCCCTCACCACAAGAGTCTTAAGCTAATCACATCCAAATAAGGTCACACTCAGGTTCTGGTGGGCGTGTCTTTTCTGGGGGGTTACCATTCCACCCACTACATGTAGTTACCCCCTTGTGCTGAGAAGGGAAATCGGGACCTAGAAAATGGAGGAAGCCCAGTGCTGTGGAGAGAACGCAGTCTTGGGCATCTGTCCAGTCCTGGGTCTGAATTCTAGCTTCACTAGTTATGAATTCTAGGACTTCTGACTTCTGCTACTTAATCTCTGAGACCCAATTCCCTGGGTGTGGGGAGAACAAGGAGAATGAAATGAGGCTCTCTGTGCGCTTGGCACCGCCCCTGCCACAGAGTAGGTGCTTCATAAATATTAGTCTTTTGAGTATTAGGTTCTTTCTGGAAGGGTGGAAGGAGCTAACTTCCTATCCTGCTCCAGATGGGAGAAAACCTATACTCTCCTGATTGTCAAGGGAGAAGAACGTTAGATGCAGACCTTCAGGCCGTCCCTTGAGAGTGGAGTGGTGTCGACAGCCCCGGACACCTGGGCACCCCATCCCCTCCATCTCTGATCTATACCAAGGCCTAATTGTGGTAGACTGAGTTACGTACCCCAAAAGCGACATGTTCCTAATCTCAGCCCACCTTCCTGTGGATGTGAGCCCATGTTATCCTTGGATAAGGTGTGGCCAGCTGAAGCAGAGTGGGCCTCAATCCATACTATTGGAAACCTTATAAAAAGTCAGAAGTCTGAGAGAAACACAGGAGGAGATGAAGGACCTCACTACGCGGCGGGACGCAGAGATGCAAGTCAAGGAACCCCACGGATCGTAGCAAGCCAGCAC
>JAQZBX010015807.1:13479-37243 GCA_029593785.1 Cabassous unicinctus
GTCTCTGTGTGTTCTTCTGTATCTGCTTGACTTCTCTTTAGGTGGCACTGGGAACTGATCCTGGGACCTTCCAAAGTGGGAAAGAGGCGCTCAATCTTTTGTGCCACCTCAGCTCCCTGGTCTGCTGCATCTCTTATTATCTCTCCTCTGTGTCTTTTTTTGTTGTGTCATCTTGCTGCTCCAGCTCTCTGTGTGGGCCAGCATTCTGTGTGGGCCAGTACTCCTGTGCATGGCCAGCTCTCTGCTTGAGCCAACTCACTGTGTAGGCCAGCTTGCCTTTCACCAGGAGGCCCTGGGAATCGAACCCTGGACCTCCCATATGGTAGACGGGAGCTCAATCGCTTGAGCCACATCTGTTTCCCATCCCCCTCCATTTCTTTTTAATGAAGATGAGGGAGTCCCTAGTAGCCCCCACACTGCGGCGCCTTAGGATAGATGCACGAGGAGGCTGCCTGAATGAGGGGAAGTGGAAGACTTTGCTGTGTGGCCTTGGATATGTACCCTCACCTCTCTAAGGTCACAACTGCAGGAAGAGAGGGTAGGGCCACTGACATCTAAGGTTCTTTCCTTCCTTAATTTTTTGACTGTACAACCACACAGCGAATCCCCTTGAGCTAAGCCCGTGTCACCCAGATCTGGCACCTGGGCCTTATCCGTAACGCCCGACATGTTGTAAGGAGCAGAGCACTCCCCCAGCTGCTCTGAGAAAGCAGCAAACCCACCGACTCCCTGTGATGGCTTGAAGCTGCATGGACCCCAGAAAAGTATGTTCTTATAGTTAATCCATCCCTGTGGGTGTGGACCCATTGTCAGTAGGATCTGTTGGTGAGGAGGATGGTAACTTAAGGTGTGACCCACCTCATTCAGGGTGAGTCTTAATCCTCTTACTAGAGTCCTTCCTAAGAGAATGAAATTCAGACAAAGAAGAGCAAATACCATGGAAGCAAGAAGCTGAAAGCAAGGAAATCCAGAAGAGAAGGGAGAGACCAGCAGATGCCGCCATGTGCCTTGCCACGTGACAGAGGAGTCCGGTATTGCCAGCAGCTAGTCTTTGGAAAGAAAGCATTGTCTTGATGATATCTTGATGTGGACATTTTTCTCAGCCTCAAAACTGCAAGCTTGTAAATTAATAAATTCCCATTGCAAAAACCAACCCATTTTATGGTATCTGCTTGAGCAGCTTTAGCAAACTAGAGCACTCCCACTTTTCAAACCCTTTTTTCCAGGACAGAATAAAGAGACCCAGAGAAATCAACCAAGAAACTTGAAGGATGCGACACTGGGCAAGATTACAGATGGAGGTTAAACTATAAGGACAAATTCAAGGCTCATTTCACTGAACACAGTCCAGCAAGGTAGACAGTCCTTTTCAACATCCATGTTTCCATCGAGAGTGGGCTCTAGGGGACCGTGAACCCACCAGGGGATTGCTAACAGCCCAGGATGAAGGATAGCCAGCAGACCTTGGTTCCTGGGTCAGCTCTGCCATTTACTCTGCAATTTGTGACTTCGGGCAAATCACTTCACCTCCTTGAGTGTCAGTTTTTCCACAAGTAAAATGCCTGAAAGCTTCAAATGGGACTGGGTCCGTGAAAGTGCTTAGTAAACTGTAAAATGAGCAGACAGGGGAGCGTGGGAGATGCCACGGTTTCTCCAGGCAGGCTGTACATCTCCAAGCCCTGGTTTTCAACATCCCCGAGTATGTTCCTACAGAGCAGCTGGCTTCTGCCTGCTCTCTCGCTGGAAGCTGCTCACTCAGTTGCCCAAACCCATCTCTCTGCTGGGATTTTATCTTGTCTACTTGGACCATGTTCCTAAACAGGGAAATGATTCCAGCAGTTGAAGAAGATGGCAGCTTGGGGGTTGGGTGGGGTGGGGCTGTGGAGGGGTTGGTGTCCCGGGCGTTCCGGTTCACATCGGAGGGCAACACCGAGCTGCTGGGGGTTTGTTCTCAGCCTTTCTCCTGAGCCTCCTCTGTCTGGGTCTCTGCTAACCGGGGAGAGCAGCTGAGTGGTTGCTAGGGCCTTGGGGAGGAGGCCCTCCTCGACCAAGACTGGGCAGAGAGAGCACTGGTCTTGGTCTCCATTCCCGAAGGTCGTGGTGAACAAGGTGCCCATTTAGAGCTCTGAAGACTCGAACCCGCAGATGAAATCATCACTGAAGCGAGAGGAGAAGGCAAAAGGAAGCGCAACGTGGCCAAGACTGGAGGCAGGGAGAAGTGGGGCACTCCATATTAAGCCTAAGGGGAGATGTGTGGGGTTTGATTGACTTGGAAATGAGTTCAGTTTGTTGGAATATGATGTTATCAAATGGGGCTGCTTCTATGCATAATGCACTTCCAAGCCTTATAGGACACCTGTCTCCACAATATCTTCTCTTTTGGTCTCAGTTATTACTCATTGACTCCTGGTCTGTGTTAGACAAAATGCCAAGCAGTTAATAAATATTATCATGTAATCATCATCAAATCCCATGAGACAGACATTATTATCCCATTCTACAAGTTCAGAAAAACAAAGTCCAGAAAGGGCAAATGATTTGTTCCAGGTCATCCAGCATGCAGATGAGAAAGTCAAGACGGTTATTCCTGGCTGCTAACCCCCTGATCTTTCTACTTAGGCTATTCTGTCCCCCTTTCTATGCTCTCTTTCCTTGCTGACCAGCAAAAGGCCATGGTTCACCATTGCATTTCTTAAACTAATAAGATTTGAAAGGGCACACTCAGCATTTGTTCACTCAATAAATATTTACTCAGCTCTGTGCTAGGCAAGAAGACGCAGCAAGCCACACCGAAAACTGGAAGAAAAGCCCACTTCCCAGATACTTTGCCTCTCCCATTGGGGTTGCTTCTCATGGGTTTTAATCTGAATGAGTGTCAACCAAGAAGATCTAGACCTGAAATTTCTTTCCAATACCATCATAACCATAGTAAGTCCCTTAAGAAAACACCCAATATTGCTGTAGATGAAATAGAGATTTTCAGTGGCAGGGTGTCAGAAAAGCTGGATTGTGTCACCAGCTTCGCCACTAATAAGCTGTGTGACTCCTTGGGTCTCAGTTTCCCCAACTGTCCAACCAAGGGTTACCATGTGATCTCTAGTGCCCTCTCAGCTCTAACATTTCATTAATTTAACTGAGTTCTCCATTTCAATTCTCTGTGTAGACAAATGCACCCTGATGCTCATTTTGAAAGTTGGGGATGTTGGCATGTTTTTCTCATCCCGGGCCCTAAGTTCTCCTGGCAATGATACTACTTAGTTGATTGTTATTGTTTCTGCACCTCTGACTCATTTGCCATTCACAGATGCTTTACCGTGGTTAATAATATTTGGTTCTGTAAGAGACACACACACAGTGACAATCTAGAGGCATACTGAACTGTGAGCTCTGCGTTTCCCTTGAAAAGCAGCGCACAAATCAAGAAACTGCAGATTGAATCCCTTTTTCACTGCACTAGGACTGCTTATATTATCAAGAGCGGATAAAAAGTGGATCAACGTATCTCGGTTTGGTAAATTGCTAGTTTTATACATTTGGATTACTTTAACGTGATGTGCAAGGCCAGTTTTTGTAAGCCCAGTCCGGTTGATGTCGTTTGTATAAGATAGAAGCCAGGCACAAAAGGGTTTTTTTTTCTGTCTTTCATTTTTCCCCTAGAAACTTCAAGAAAGACGCTTCTCTCTTCCTGGTGATTTGATGGCTCTGAGCGGCTACACTCATTCTGTGCCAGATGGATACATTATACTGTTTCTAATCCTTAGACAATCAAGAACAGCTATTTCTGTGCCCATTTTGTGGATGGCGAAACCGAAGTTCAGGGAGGTGTGAAATTTACACAAGACCATTTGGATGGTAAGTGGCCAATGCAGGATTCCAGCCGAGTTCAGGCTAAATCCCAATTGTTATGCCTTCTCCACTACATATACTGCCTAGAAGGGAGGAAAATTTGACTAATATCCAGATGGTTTAATACATGACAGGAATAAGCAAGGAGAAATTGGTTCACGTAAGGCTGATTTCTCCACAAAACGTGGCCAAAGAGTGGGCTGATGCCAGCTGTGGTGCCGTTGTATGAATTAGAAAAATGTACCCCTTCCTGGAGGATGCAGCCCAATAGGCAATAGGGATCAGGGGCTGACCCTCCACCCTTCACCCAGCCCCTCTGCTGGGGACCTTGTACCCAGCTTCTCTACGGAAGGGCAAGTAGAGGAATGAGTGGGGTGGCTGTGGGCAACCAGCAGAGTCTTGAGGTTGGAAAGGCTGGTGCCCAGAAGACTGCATTATTCATTTTATGAGCTTCAAATATGCATACTTCTCACCCTCTCTTCTCTTTTGCAAATAGGTTAGTGGGCAGAGGGAACCGTTTCATACTGTTTCCAGATGCCAAGTTCAGTTAGAAACACTGACCACACATCCCAGGGCTGGTCTGGCTGAAAGCCAGGGCAGAAGTAATGCATCATTCTTATTGTTACTGAGTTGTCTCAAGAAAGTTCAAGCTGGTGTACCTTAAAGGGATTCACTTCTAAGAACGTGGCTGGCAACCTGGTCTGTGCCCTGGGCCGCCTGCTGCCTCTCAGCAACCTCCTACCCCACTTCCTTTGCCTCTGCTAGGTCTCTGCTGAAACCACAGTTGACCCAGGGTATTAGGGCTTTGGTTAACCGTGAGAAATAATAGCAATATTTATATAATATAATATATATTATAATATAAATACTTTGATAATAAAAAGAAGAAAACAAAATCATATGAACTATAATATGTCTGTTGCAAATTTGGGGGGTGGGGAGCAAAGAGAGAAGATAATGTTAAGAAGGAGAAAGAGGCATTTTTTACCAATAGGAGGTGACTTTGAACTTCCAGAAGCTGAGGAGAAAATTCACACCATAGAGTGTTTCATTTGGAAATCACCTTAATGATTCTTTAATAGCGCCCAATGTTTGTGAAGACTTTCCATTTAGGGCACGTCATCTCATTTAATAGTAAGAGTAACCTGTGTGGGCACCAGAGCCCCACTTTACAGATGAGCAAATTGAGGTTAGAGAGGTTAAGTGACTGGTCCCAGGTCCCCTAGAGCCCAGGTTTGCATCAAATGTTCTGGTACCAAGTACAATGAGGGACACCTGCTGCCGGCCTCATTTCCTCCTTATCCAGAGGAGGAAAGGAAATCGCGTGAGAGCATGTGATTTGCTCAACTGCGGACAGCTGGAGAGCTGGGACGGACGAGACCCAGCAGTCTTCCCAGTGTCGGGGCCGTGGCAAACCCACCCTACCATGTTCAGCAACTTGTGGGGAAGGGATTTGAAAAAATTTGGCATGAATAGGTGCTCCGTAAGTGTTTGCTTTAGGAATAGGTGAATTAAGTCGTGGCTGGAAAAACGAATGAATCATGGCACCCGTATGGGGGGAAAGTGGGAAGGGGTGGCGTGAGAGGCAGGGACAAGTGGGAACCCTGGCAGTCTGCAGGCAAAACGAGCTCATCACTCTACGTCAGGGCATCTAACCTTTTTTGTTCCACAGACTCCTTTGCCAGTCAGGTGAAATGAATACTGCTGTAATATATTTATTGCATACATCCATATGTGAAGGAAATGTTAGATTTCAGTTAGAGGCCAGAGAAAATAAAGATAAGTTGATTTTTTTTTTTCAATTCAGGTGCATGGACCCCCTGAAATCTTTGGGGCCCATGGACCTCTGGGTAAGAACCCCTGGTCTAGATGCACGGAGCGCCTCCTGTAAGAAGAAATAGGAAATCACCAGCCAGCTTTGGGCAGCAAAATGGGATGTGTGGGAAAGCCTCTGGCAGCCCCTCAGTGAGGGGCAGGGACCAAGGCGGTAGTTGCCATCACTGGTAGGACAATTCCCACAAGCAGTTTGGAGGGGGCTGGATGTGTTCTCTCCTCCCTCCACCCCCTTATGCCGGACGTGTGCAGGACAAGATGGCTGGGCCAATAAACGGGACGACAGGCAGTGGCCATGGAGTGGCTGGGATGACAAGAGGCCTCCTGCTCCAGCCCCAATTCTCCTTACCTTTAGGCTGTGGATTGAGACTTTGGTTTAACAAATTAACATCATTTAAAGTAAGATACTTGGGGAAAAAAAAAGTTCCGGCATATGGAGTATTGGGTTTTCTCTCTTGCCCCCTCCTTCCCTCTTTCTCTCTTTCTTCCTCCACCCCCCCACCCCCCCTCGCGTGTATTTCCTTTTATTCCGATTTATTTGTGATCCCAGCGAGCCCTTTCAGACGAAGCGGGAGCACTTCCTGATGAATGTACACCTCAGGCGCTGTGGGCCGCTCCCAAAGTGTGTATTAATCAGGCGCACAGCACCATCTGTCATGGCTAGGGCTTAATTAGAAAATGAGCATTAAAAAGGGAGCCATCGCAGGGGAGGGGGGGAGAGCAGCCAAGTGCGCTTGGCGAGCGGCTCGTGGGCAGCAGGAACTGCGGGCTCTGCGGGCAACGGAGGAGGGCGGCGGGCGGTCAGAGGGGAAGGGGAGGAGGGCTGCTCCCTCGTGTCCGTGGGACACCACAGTGGCCCTGAGGTCCACCAGGGCTGCGTGAGCCGTTCCAGGAAGGCTCCGGGACGCACAATTGGGAGTTCAGAAGCATCCCGGGTGTGAATTTTAACTGACTTCCAGGACCGAACTGGGAAAACAAAACAAACAGAAAATGAAGAGGACTAGCTCTGGCATGTGCCCCCTTATCGTACCCACGGCCCTTCCCATTGCCTGCCGAAAACCAAATTAGGTTTGCCAGCAAATTCGGTTAAATTTGCCTGGCATGTTTCATTTTGGCCAAGTTGAAAATAGAACAAAATGCCCTTGGATGCACAGACCCTACAAGGCAAGAGAAAGGTAAATCTGACCACAAAAGCTCCATTTTCCCATCTTTGTGTTTCACCTCTAAATCGGATGCTGGAGAGATGCTGTGACAGCTCTAAGCCACTGTGAACGTTCTTTCAGTAGGATAGTTTATCTACCCACCAAAGTACTCAACCCACTCTTCAGGGAAAACCAAGCAAGAGGGAAACAGGAATTGTGATTGTGTGGCAGTCACTTCAGCGAGTGAACCCTTCTGAGGCCTGGGCCTTACTCCTGTTTATAGAGACCTGGTCACATGGTAGGCACACAGCAAGCAGAAAATAAAAAGCTCAGTCGTTTCGGGGCAATTATTGGGCTTCTGACACAACGCAACACATAGACGAAATCTCTCCCACTGCACTGAGGGTCTTCAAAAATGTTTTGAAATTACTGTTCTGAGAGTTCTTTCTTAGTATAAGCACGGCATTACAACAACTTGTTTCATTCTTTGCGGCACAGTAAAGTGTCCTTAATTGGGCCCGGCATTTTTGGAATTTATATTAATTACGACACCTTGATCCTATTGGGTGGGGGGCTTGAATGAAGAGTTGTTATTTAGGAATCTGTACTTTTATGAGATCTGCACATATGACGCAGTGTTTGTATAAATTGTAATCTTAGATTCCTTTCGGTTAATTTTCCTTATTAGTACTCCATTCATTTCTGAATTTACGGCATCTGTAGTGTACAACATAATTATCAGTATTTCTTTGAACAAATCCTAGAGTTAAGATGGTTTTCGTAAAATTAAATGAGATTCTCAAGTTTCTGCCTTTCAAAGTAATAAGGTTTTACTGTGTTTAATTTGGACCTAGTTTCTCAGCGGCTTCTTTAGCCATGTCACAAATTAGGTGGAAGCCTCGGGAAGGAGACGGGTGGTACAAAGCAGTGTTGCTGGAGCTAAGCAGCTTGGGACGCTGTTTGGGGGATGGTCACAGCACAGCCCCTTCTTTCCAGAGCCACTATGGCCAAGACCCACTCACCTTTCTGCCTGCTACACCTGCCTCTTGAGCCTGCCTCTTGCCTTTGCTTTCTCCCCAACTGGATCATTACTTTTCCTACAGGAACCAAAGAAAGGTGTGATTGTCATTCTCCTTGTTCCACAGCTCATGATTTGGGCACAATTTTAAGAGGCTTTGTCTAAGGGGGTCTCTGAGGAGGCGTGGTGAGGGGAAGCTTCTCTCCCTACCCTGGAATCTCCCCCACTTCTGCTCACCTCCTGTACAAAAGTTGCCCTGACTCCCTCCTGTGTCTGGATTAGCTGCCCTTGCTCTGATGTTGGGAGCGACACGCCAAGAATAGGAGTTTTGAATCTGCAACGCCTGGGTTTGGACTCCAGTTCTAATATTTATAGCAGTGTAACCGTAGCAAGTCCCTTGACATCTCTGAGTCTATTTCCTTAAAAATTAAAATAAAATATCAAATCCTCTGCAAGGATTAGAGATAACAGGTACAACATATGTAGCACCAGAATAGTAAATACTCAAGAACGGCAACTATTTTTTATCCTAGCACTTCCCACACTTGTCCTTGAATATGTTTACCTATCCGTCTTCCACTCAGGACTCTGAGCTCTTTTAGGATATTTCTCTATCCCCAATATCTGGCACAGAGTAGACACTAAATGTTTGTTGGATGGATCAATCATTCAATCAATGAATCCACAGGAATTACTGGATCCATCTTTAAATGGCCTGGCTTGTTTTGTGCATCATTCAACAGGCCTATTTCATGGTACCATTTGAGATAAGAGCTCATTCTAAACAATGAGGGGATCAGATGGAGGAAAAGAATAAATTAAAGAAATTGGATTTGACATTTCAGTCCTTAAAATGTACTCTGCTCATAGATTTGATCAAACTTACCAAACAGAAGACTAAAGATAACTCACTTTATCATGGTCTTGAACGTGCATATTCTCAGCATTAGAATAATAGGTGCAAAATGAAAAACTAAAAACGACCTCAATCTACCTCCCCCACCCCCCAGTTTTTCTCATTTATAAGCAGAATGATTGCTATTTTCCTTGTAACTACCATTCCCGGGAAAGCCTTCAAATCTTACAGAAACTTGCAAAAATTAGCAATTGTTGGCACCTCCTTGGGAAGAAGAGAAAAACCCAAAGCTTTGATAGATTTTAAACTGCAGGCCCTTTGGGACACTGTAAATGGCTCATAAATACAGCTGGTAGAATATTGCCTGCGTGTATTTTCCACTTACATTCACCTTTGAGGTTCTGCTCTGGCCCCCTGAGGATCAATTCACACAATAACAGAATTGCTGATGTATTAATCTTTTTGCTGACCTAAGCATCTTTTCTATTAAAGTGGGGGTAGGTTGGGGCTGGGATGGGAAGTGAAACCGAAACCACTATGAAAGTAATGGGGGGAAATTTCATTTCCAGACTTCAGAAAATATACCAAGCACTTCTCTTTTTCTAACCTGACTGAGCCATGGACTTCGGCCTTTCAGGACCATCTTCTGTCCTGCTTTTGTGACCTTAAAACTAAGCCTCCAGGACCCCTCCCGGTGAAGCCCGGGCCAGCAGCCCCATTAGAGCAATAAGCACCCTCTCCAGAGCCATGGCAACTGCTAAATGGTTTTATTATCCTGTAACAGCCTACCAGAGCAAAGGGATAATGTTTAGGTATTGAGAACTCTCACGTGTAATCACACTTCATAAGGTTCAAGATTTACCACCGCTGCTGTGGATGTGGGGGAGTAATATTATTACCTAAATTCTCAGCATGCAATTATTAATGCAGCCTCCTTCTAAGGTGAGTCAAGGGGAAGAAGCAAAGGAAGGGGCAGCTTTGGTTTTCCCAACTCCAGCTTCTCTTAGACATCAGAAGATGGACAGAACAGGAGGAAAGGAAAAAATCAATAACTCTGCTTTTACTTGGTTTTTCCTTCTCCCACCCCTCCTCAGAAAATGAAGAAGACCATGATCAGAAGATACAAGGATGAATAATTTGCAGCTTCCTGCACCCCAGGCCAAGCAGTGCCGCCAGGAGAGGCAGGAAACAGGGAAGCCTGGGCTTTGGAGTGAGAGAGGGCTGGGTTTAAATAGCTGGGCCTTTCCTTCCTGGGCCAGTCACTTCCCCTTCACCTCTCTGAGACCCAGTATCCTCTTGTTTAAAATGGCAACAATTATATCAGCCTTTCCCGGCTGTTAGGAGGATTAAACAAGCTAATGCAAGGTGGTGGGCATCTTTTGGTAAGTGGGTGTATGACTTCTACAGTGTGCAGTGGCAGAATTCTGTTCCTGCCACATCCCCTCTCCCAGATTCTCCCAGCTGGGGACAGCTGCAAAATCATTCCTGGGCTGCAGCAGCAGCCCAGGGTCTGGTAGTGCTGAGGCCAGCAGCCGATCCTAACCAGACCGATCCCGTGGCAAGATGTGGACTGTGTCCCTGCTGCTCAGCCTTCCTGGATTACTGTCCATTTTCCAAGCTCGATTTTCTAGACTTCCGGTCAGTTCTGGCAACTACCAACACTCCTCTGCTCAAAGTTTCTAAGTTGGTGTCTTTCGCTTGAATTCAGAGACCATGACCAACACCATATGCAAAGTGCATAAGAGAACTAGGGCACTTAGTAGGCGTCTCATCACGGGAGGCACTCAGTGCGTGGTGTCTATTGTGTTATTAGCCTCGGCGTTCCAGGACTATTCAAGGGTCCATGATGTGCCATGATGCTTTGCTGAGATACAAATTTAAATTGCCTTTGGAAGGATACACATCAAATTATTTCCTGATTTTTTTTTACAATGAACATATATTATTTGTCATCATGAAAAGTAGTAAATATATCTCATTTAAAAAAAAGAAAATGTGGCTTTGATGTGCACTGTGTATACTCAGAGTCAACAAAACTTGGGGGATTTCTTGTTCTCAAATGATTGACTAGCAAGCCCAGGCCATGAGAGAGAGAAATATTATTCAGCAATTGTATTCACGAATGGTGCCCCATGGACAGGCAGGATCTTCTGGTGGAATCGACCGACTCCAAAGAGCCTTCGATGGTTAAGGAAAGAAAGTCTAAGGAAATAAAGCTTAATATTTTGGGTTAAGACGTTGGTCGCCACCTACGTTCAACTAACACAGCCACTTGGTCCATTGACAAGCTTGCACCAAAGTATCTTGTCAGTCGGCTGAGTCTTCCCTGCTCAAAGTGTGGTCCGTGGGCCACACCATCGGCATCTCCAGGAAGCAAAATAGAAATGTGGAATCTCAGGTCCCACCCAGATCTCCCGAATCTGAATCTGCACAAAAACAAGATCTCTGGATGACTCATGAGCCCGTTAAAGTTTGAGACATGCTGATCAGTAACTTGGCCATTAGCGGTTAGAAGAAATGGCAAGGCTAGTTTCCCCAAACTCAGTTGGAGTCAAACTCATTTTCAAGTCTGTAGGATTTATTCTGGGACTGTTAGCCTAGCAAGTATCATATTCCTTAAGGGACCAGCTCAAGGAAATGTCTGCCTTTCCCCTTGTGATGTTTCTTTTTTTCAAATGGAGGGGCTGAGGGCAACAGAAACCCCTTTTCTTCTTTCATCTTTTCTGACTTGAAGTGAGAATTTCAGGGGCAACAGGGAAAATAATCTTAAATTGTCTACATCACAGAAAGGAAGTGATTTCATCCTTGCTGGTGGACTGGGTCAGCTCCTATCTTGCTCAAGCTGTTTGCACAGGAGGCGCCTCCACTTGATAAGTATCTTCCACAGAATGGATTAGATCCTGAGGAAGGCCATTATCATGGAGTGTCAGTGAGTAAAATTAACATGTATTTTTAATAAGTCTGTAATTACTTATTCTACAATAGACCATATGGTGTATTCACTTTGCGTGGACTCAAACACTTAAGCCCTCAAATGCCATTTTGCTTTAAAATACACACACACGCACATACACACACACCCCGTCCCCTCAAAGAAAACAAAGGAATTGCATTTCAAGCTCCAAAACATTTCCCTAAGGAGCAAAAATTCGAATTGCTCTCATAGCCAGGAATTTTACACTTGAGTCTAGGAAGCCGCGGTGGCGAGTCTTAGCCATTCCTCGGGCCTGCTTTCCTTCTAATTTGTTGGCTCAACAGTCTGAGCTGAGGGCAACAGGGCTGCTCAGAGTTTTCAGCTGTAAAACCTTGATTTCCTTGTTTTTGTGAATTTCTGCGTCAGCCCTGGTGTTGTTATTTAAATGGAATCCTTGGGTGTTTTTTATATTAGAATTCCATTAAATTGGGAAACAAAGAACCCTCTGCTTCTTTCGAGAAGAAAATGTCTCCATTTTCCCACTTCTAGACTGTAAGTATTTTAGTAAGGCCTTTTGATGATACTCTCGTGAACATACTTTTAGAGACGTGCAGGCATTTTATGACTTCATTTGGGTCTTTTAAAACTGCCGATTAAGCAATGCCTCTTAAATTTTTTTTTTTTTCCCCTGCTCTTAAAGGCTGCAGGGAGTCCCAGCTTGCTCTAGCTGCCTTAGAGGGGTCCCACATAAAAATGCTATCTTGCACCGCATTCTGAGGAAAGGAACAATAAACGCCAGCATTAAGGGGACAAATCAGTCAATTTGAGATGATTGCATATTTTAAAAATTCATTAACTGAATCTCTTAAAGTCAATCTGATCACTATGGAAGTTTTCACCTTTTAAATAAGAAATGCAGCGTTGATAAACCGGATGCATATCACCCCGACTCACAACCTGATAATCTCAATCCTGAACTTGGAAATTTAGAGGACTTATCTGCCATTTGGAGAGGCCCGTTCTAGAGAAGATCTGGCGGACAATGCACATTTCTTAGCTTTTTTCACCTAAAGTTCTTCAGCAATCAATAAAGGGAATTCAGATGTAGGCTTTCCTGCTTTAAATTCCTCCTTTTCATAGAACTGCACAAACGCAGGGTAGGAAGTGTCAAAGAATTGCCCTGGACGTTGAGAAGCAGGCGAGGGTGCTCTATGCACTAGAGAAGTGAAACTAGAAGGCTATTCTGATAGAGACCAGAAGGCTATCTCAGTAGGGGAGAGAGGGGGCTCAGCTCCCTGAAGCAGAGGGCAGGAGAGCTATTAGGACTAGGATGAGCTAAAGGGAGAGGCCTGGAGGGGGAGGTCAAGCTCTGGGGTGTGTCCACCTCAGGCTGTTCTCTCCCGAGTTGCCCGTGAAGGCCAGGTGGAACATGTCCTGCAGGGGCCAAGGTGAGGGAGGTCAGGGGCCCCGAGACGAGGAGGAGCCTGTCTAAACTTGAGTCAAGCTAAGGAGAAGCTCAGGTCTCCTTGGACAGTAAAGGGTGGCGTATTTCTTAACCTCCGCTAGTGTCCAGCATCACAGGGTTCGAGTAAAATTCAGCACAGAAGCAACACTAAAGAAGCGTGTTCCAGGCAAAGAAGGTAGCAAAAGATAAAGTCCACACTCAGAAGAGGGACAGCCGGGAAACTGCAAGTAGCTTGTCCGCTCCTAGAGTGGAATTCAAGGTGGGGAATAGCACAAAATGAAGGTGGAGAGCTAGACAGGGTCACATCCCAAAGAGCCTTATAAACCAGATTCACTTTGGATTTTAGTCTTAGGATGATGTTGGATATTTTTGCAAGGAGGGGTCAGATTTGCACATTAGAGCAATGTTTCCAAAGCAAGGCGATAAGAAGGAAATAGTAGACCTTTTAATTACACTGTTTAAAGGTCACCCTTTAAAAATTTCTGGTCTTGTATACATTTCACAAATACACTTAATATAGTAGCGGTAGCACAAGCATAGAATTTATAAATATACACATGCTGGGGAGTGCAGAGGTAATTGCTATGGAAAAGTCACTCTGGCTGCAGCATGCAACATGGATTGGAGGGAAGGGTGGAGGCGAGGAGGTGAGGTAGGAGGCTGTTGTGGACATTGACCTCGAAACGATAGTGGCATGAACCAGAGTGATGGCGTTGAGGACGGAAAGAAGTCTCTATGTAGGAACGCGGTAGACTGATCGTCTCACTTCGTGCTTTCCTATTAAGCCTATTCTAACAGAAAACTCCAACGTCCACAAGCAGGGTGGTGGAGCAAGTGTCTAAAAAGCCCTGAATGTCAAGTCCCGCTTTTCTCCCTTAAGATGCAATTTGGGCAAATCCTTTGCTTTCCGAACCCGTGTTTCCTCAACTCTAAAAATGGGGCTGTAGATCCGAGTGCTAACTACCTCTGTGGCTGTTGGGCTGACCAACGGGAATAATAAGGGATGGCTTTGAAAACGGTAAAGCACCAAATGATAGAAATTATTCCATTTTTTTCTAGAAAAATGTATCACTTACAGGTACTATACTTGTGTGTTTGTCACCAAAAATATGATTTGGCTCCTCCTGTAATTCTAACAAGAACACTAACTACACTGGTGCTTAGCAACAGGCAGTGTCCTGTGTTGGAAATGGTAATAGATGGGCCAGGAGGTCTGGCTATGCCCCTCCCTACCTGGAAGCCAGGTGTTTTCCTCATCTGTAAACGGAAAATAATGGCGTCCACCCTGACTATCTCCTTAATTAACCCCTCATATGGGGGGACATCCACACCACCTGAGCTGTGGGTCAGGAACTGGGCTTCAGCTCTGGCTTTCCCACAACTTCCCTGAGTGACCTTGAACAAGTCACGTGACCACCTCTGGCCTCAATCTCCTTATCCGTAAAGAGTGAATGAGGTTGGGATAGATGACTTCCAAGGAACTTCTAGCTATAAAATGTCATCATTCTACAAAAGGTGCATGATGAGATGAAATAGGAAGCACGATTTGTTATAGTCGTGATTTTATATTTCTCTGTTTTGCCTGGTTGAAAGATGGAGGAGAAGACTAGGTTGAGGGGGAATAAAAAGATTGCTTCTAGAATTATCTGCACATTAGTGAAGTCATAGAAAATGGAAGAAGCTGTGAAGATCTTTCTCAATATGCAGAGCTACCAGGCAATCACAGACGATAAAATTGTGAATTCAGCCAGTCCATGCTGTGTTTTAATTTTCTGGTGCTGGCGTGCCCATTATTTAAGTATGCATTTGAGTTGGTGCCAGCTGCCCCTCCCCACCAAGGCTAAGAAGGGGTGATGAGAGCCTCCTCGAGTGCACACCAGCATATCAGGGGCTCCTGCAGACCCACTACGCTTGAGGGTCAGGAAAGGGAGATGGAATGGAAGGCTATCAAGGACAAAGGGAAGCTGGGAGAGAACTGGAGAAAGAGTGAGGAGAGGAGAACTGGAGGAGAGATTGGAATAGAATTAAGAGAGAGAAACAAAGTAGGGCATGACTATACATATTGTCTCATGGACAGATGAAAGGGAGGAATCAGATGTCAGAGCAGGGTCTGAGCAGAGGATACAAGACGAGATATGCAGTGACTTGTGTCTCAGATCCCTCTCTTCTTGGGCCAACGGTGCAGTCAGCTGACAGCCTGGGGCAGCTTCGGGATCTGCCACGATGTTTGAGCAGAGGCCGTGCTCTTCCTGGGAAGCCCCCAGCCAGTGGCTGAGCATGTGGGGGTCCTAGCACCTGGCTGCTTTTATCGAATGCAGGATACTGCTCCAGAGCTCCCCATCGGGGGCGCTGAGACTCTCGGAGCTGCCCTTTAGCTGGAGGCTCCTCCTGCCCAATCTTCCTTCCTTTATTAATTTTTTTAGGAGGTCCCGGGGATTGAACCTGGGACCCAATAAATCTCTTGTACTTCTATCTCCGCCTTCTCAGAGGCGCCAACAAGACAGTCCTCATGGCTTTATTTACACTTTTCATACCATGTCCTTATTTTTATTTTAGAAAATCTGAGCATGATCGATAATAGCCATAGGAGCTCATAACATTTGAGTGGGAGGAAAAGAAGTTGAAATATAGTGTAAAAACAGAAAGGAAAAGAAGGTCTATGGCCAAGAGAAATACGGGGTCACAGCTAGAAGCATAAAAGAAATTGCCTTTCCCTAAATGTGTGGCAATGTCAGCTATGAATGTTGTGCTAAATAGCCTCTCCCAAGGGCTTTTGCAAACAGTGGTACGGGAAGACACCACACAGGGAAGCAAAGGAACAGATGAGCACACCTGGATGTTTGTCACATGTTTGCGTTTGCTTATTAGACCGTCAATTAAAAACATATATTTTCCCTTTGCCGATTGCCATCTCTCAAATTACCTTATTTAAGAATACATAAAAAAAAAAAAAAAAAATTCCATGACTCTGTTTCGATTCTTTCGCCAACTTTTATAGATTTCTGATTGACTTCTTAACAAAATGAAACTAAGTCTTGGAAACTTCTGTTATTTCGCTGTCAGTTTTCTCCCTTATAGTTTTACATAGCAGATAACTCAGATGGGTCAATTCCAGGGACTCTCAGGGGCCACGTGTGTGATACACTGAGGATGTGGAAACAGCACGGTCTGCACAGTCCAAGGCACGTGGTTTGGAATGAAATGAGCCCTAATTGAAGCAGCTGTGCAGGTACGGCTCAGCCTGACGGCCTCCGAAGCTTTATTTTCATTTCTGAACCAACACTGATTTTCCTTAATCTGAAGAGCTCCCATTCATTCGTTCTTTCATCCATTGATTCAACAATGGTGAACGCAGGGCTAGCGGTCGTGGAGCATTATACCAGATGTCGGGAAAGCTCTGCCCTCACAAAGCTTCAGGTGAGACCCGTGAATGCGTCACCAGGCCGGCAGTGTTGCGAGTTCCTGCAGTTCCTTTAGAAAGGTGCTCCTTAAGCTAGTGTGGAAACCCGCTCTGCCCCTTTCCAGGGATGGCCGTGTGTCTGTACTGAGGACGAAGGGCCTCCAGGAGGTCAGTTGTTCCGAGTGACGAGGGAAGGGACCTCAGGCCCTGCTTGCCCTGGTTTCTTTCCCAGCAAAGGCCTCCAGCATCAGCCAGTCAGGCTCTGCTCTCACCTGGCCCGAGCTCTGTAACAGCCAGACCAAGGCCAGCCGATCTCGCCTCAAATAGGCGTCGTCTGTGGAAGGAGCAGGGATTATTGCAGCTTAATGACAAGAAATGCCATTCTGTGACAGCCCAGGCACCGATGTGCTGTCCTGAGAGCGCTGGAATTTCTTACGTCAGTCTTTGCACTAATCTGGTGAACTCTGGTAATGTTTTACCAGCCCCCTTCCTTGATAAAGTGGGCAGGGTGGAAAGCAGCATTTTATACTGAAATTAGAAAAGAGAGAAAGATCTGGATGTCTTCTATCAATTTTGGTTTTCATTATTTTCCTAAAACATGAGGAATGTACTATCGCTGTTGAAAAATTAGGGCACGTGGGTTCATTTATAATCTCACAGTCCCCAAGTAGTTGCTGTTAACTTTTTATGTGCAACTCTACAAATAATTTTCTCATGACAATGGGATCATATTACAGAGAATATTTTGTAACTTGATTTTTGCACTGGATAACATACTGTGCGACTTATTCCAAGATAAATATGTATATGTATATATATATTTCTACTATATATGTATTTGTACTATAACATCATTCTTTATTTTAATAATATATTCTATTGCACTGATATACCTTTGTTTATTTAACCAATCCTCTGTTGCTGAACATTAAAAGAGTTTCTAATTTTTCAGTCTTATAAGCAAGTCTCCATTGACTACTTTTGGTCATGCATCTCTGTCTGTTTGCCCAATTAGTTCCCTCTGATAAATTCCTAGGAAGGGATTTGCTAGGTCAATGAGTATGCACATTTTTAAAGGTTTTTGATGCATAATAATAAACTGTTCTTCAGAAAAATGCACCAATTGATAAAATTGCTATTATTTTAGTAGCACATGTTCATCAATTTATTTTTGTTCCATATGTTAATAAAAAACCTTTGAGTCCTCTATTTCCAGAATTAAGCTTTGAAAGAAAAAAATGTCATGAATCCTAGGATATTAGGAAGAAGAAAAAACCAGCTTAATTCTACCTTTTGGGCTTTGAAGAAAATTCTCTTTATAGACTTTTATAGACTTAAAAAAAGGAAGTATATTTCCCTTCATTAATGCATCATCCTGTTCTAAAACAGATCCCGCCTTACCTAAGAGTAAAGTAATCTAAGAGGCAGGCAATTTCTCAAAGAATATATGGACGTGGTTTTTTTGTTTTGTTTTGTTTTGTTTTGAGTTAATGTTGCTTAGTACCTGAGGTTTGGCAGTTTGGGTGCAATGAAGAATGGAGATAGAGTAACTAGATCCCCCAGTTCTGGAATCCATACATTTAATACTTTCGTCACAGGGATGTAGTCTCCACAATCATCCATGTCACAGCATTCTGTCAAGTCAGCAGATCATGGACACTGGCGAGCCAATCTCCAGTTAAGAGAGGGCTGGCTGGAGCTCACCTGAGTTGACCTGAGCATCAGGACCCTCGGCACTCCCAGCTAAAACATCAAACTCCCCCAATGCCACTGGCAGACATAAACACACGCCCACCTGGCTAACTGGAAGAACCACCTTGACTTTGACCTGAAAGTCACAAAAGTGATTTTGTTAATGACTCAGGACCTTCGATCCATTATAGTCAGTTTCAATGCTCGTGTGTTGCATTGAATTGTTCAGTGTTAATTGTTTCATCCTCAGATGTTCACGCGTGGAGCCCTCTGTAAGCACAAGCGGGATTGACAAACTGACATTTTCATTCACGTGCGCCTCACAGGACGAAACCAAAGGAAGCAACCTGAGCAGCGTGGTTAGTCCCTTAACTTTGTTAATGTTCATCTGGGGCAAAGGGGTGGCGGAAAAGCAGGATCGATGTGTCAGAGCACACAATTAATGCTGCGTATTAAGTGCAGTCCTGTAATCTAAGAGCCCTGCCGGCCCCTCCGCTAGCAGGAGCCACATGCATTTCCTAGGATTCAGGAGCAGCAGCAGCACAAGCAAAGGTTTCACGGCAGGATTAGCCTGGAGGTGAAGTCCCTTCTGCCCCCATGGCACCTGACTTCTAAGCTGTCACTGCACACCTCTTTAAACACCGGCGCCAACATGCCAATTAACAGCCTGGTTTGCAGGGGGACAATAGGACAGAACGCGGGTTTCATTCTTTCCCGGCTGAACAAAAGCAATGGCTTTGCTCCTTGAGCTCCTGGGACTGTGAGGCGGTGAAGCCTTTTTTGAAGGGTCCCTGCCACCACACATTTCCTGACTGTAGTCATGGGCCAGGTAACAAAAGGGGAGCCGATGCTAATGAATCCGAATTTGCAGAGTTTAGCAGCTGTGGTCGAGGGCGCGGGGGAACGTTCCATTTGTATTGCTTGCTAAACAAAATGGTCAGTGACTTTTGGGACAAATACCGCCTCCCTGACACCGAAACCCGCCCGCACAATCACCCTGTGCATTGCTATTCAGGTTCACGGTGCCGCACTTCGCAGGTTACTCAGAGACTCTGAGCAGCGCACAAATTAAAGCGGCTCGCTCTGTTCCATGAAAATACAGCTGCGCAGCCTATTCATTTTTCCCTAAATGCTTCTCAACTTCAAATTGGCATTCCAGCCATGTTGCACATGTATAGTTTTAAAAGCCATCCTATAGGTCAATAATGTTTAACCCTGGCCGGTGACAATAATTTGCTCGCATTGGCTGTGTGCGCCCCCGGGGAAACTGTCCCCACACGGCGTGTTGGGTCTCTCATCTCAGTGGATTCTCTCTTCCTATTGTCCAGCCTTTGGCTGCCAGTCTCTTTTTTCTGCAAAGAGAGATTACAAATACAATCCTAGAATTGCAAATAGAGCGGTGGATGCCTTTTGTTCCGCTTCCTGTCCAAGTTGTTACAACCTTTGTCATGGTAATAAGCCAGCAGAATTTCTTAGCCTGAATGTGCTCTCAGACCCCGCATAGTGTGTGCCTAAATCTGGATGAGTTTATCGCGTCCTTCAGCGGACAAAGAGAGCTGGAGAAGGTGACCCGCTTGGAGACGGTGACCCAGAGCTCTAAATGGAAGTTAACAGTTTACTGGGGTTTCTGGAGAGTTCCTGCGGCAATACATGTCAAATCCTAAGAGTCCTACCTAGACATGTGGCAAGGAAAACACACACCTGCCAAGTTTTCTGAGCATGACTTAGAAAAGGTCAAGAGGTTTTCTACCCTAGATGAGTTTTCCCCAGCTGGGGCAGAACAGTTTTCATCACACATTCGAGGAACGTGTGGTGAGCACTCCTGGGGGCCAGGCATGAGATAAACCGGTGAGCCAATAGGCATGGCCAGCAAAGAGTACAAAAGCACACATGATTACGGAAAACTCATCCATCTCTACCGCTTAACTCTTAGAGGACTCAGGAAAAAAATTCACCATAGACAGCCTGCTTATAACAACCTGTATGCTGGCTAAGAGCCCACTGGCATTACCCATGAATACCCATTTCTGACCTTGCCCACTTGCATTTGCAAAAGGTCTGGTGTTGCTCAAGATGGAACAGAAGTGAATTTGTCATAGCTGCCTCCTAAGTGTGGGCTTTCTAAGGGGACCCCTGAATTCACCCCCAAATAAGGTGAATTCCTCATTAGAGCCACTCCCACACCTAGGTCTAACTTAATACACGCGTGACATTGCGTCAGCTACACTGAAGCATTTTAAAGCAAATGACAGACGTTGTAACGCTTTCCAAGATGACCTGATCTCGCCTTTATTTCTGACATGAATGAATAATTTATTTCACCAGAATCTCATCAAAATGGTGCCATTTCCCCTGTTAATCAGATGGAGGCTTGTTTTGTTGTTATTGTTGTTGTTTTGTGACAAAGCAGAAACTGTTGGGGCTGGTGATCTGCGGGGTTATAGAACATAAAAGGCCTTCTCCCGCCGCCCCCCCCCCCAAGCAGATGGGGCACCCCCAAGGATAAAAGGGACTTGAGAGCCACTTAAATGGGCCTCAGGGCCGTTTGCGATGGAAGCTAAAAGCTAGCTGTGATTAGGTTTATGCAGAGCACCTAGCACGGCGCCTGGCATGGGGCAGCTGCTAGATTTGTTAAATGCCCCCCTCCGCCCCAACCCGCCCTCGCACGCACAGCGCTGGGTGTGGGTGCTTAGAAAGAGCCGGCATATCCAGGTAGGCTTGTTGTAGTTGCTCTTTTAAATTCCACCCCGCCCTTGACAGAGGAGACTTTCAGGTAAGTGACTCATCCTGAGTGCTGAGAAATCATTGGTGAAGCCTAGAATAGAACTTTGTGTTTTATTTCCAATCCAATACCTCCTCTCACTGGCTGCTGCCTTCCCTCTCGGCACGCACGGTTGCCAAAGAGAATGAGATTCTCAAAGCAACCCAAGTACTCAGGTAGATTTTCAAATGACCAGTTCTTGCTATCTCTCAAAAATATGCTTTGCTCTTACATTTGCAGTTTCAAAATAGTGAAATGCAGAGGCCGGCCTGACTGCCTCCCTTCCTTCCTTCCCTCCCTCTTTCCATTCTATCCTTTTCTCCTTCTTTTCTTCCCTCCCTCCCTCGCTTCCACCCTCCCTCCCTCCCTTCCTATCCTGTCACCTCCAAGAAGCATCAGGCTGGGGTACAAAAAGGAAAGAAGGAAAAGAAAACAACCTGCCAAGGGGCTGGGGTTACAGCAGAAGGAGCCCAGATACATCTGGCACTAAATAATAAATCCTGACTTTAGAAAACTTCTCAACATGCCTGGCAGGGCATCATTTTTGCCTCCTTCTGAAGGCTCCTTCATCGACCAGATGACAAGACACCCAGAAGGTTTGGTGCTTTCTCTGACCACACTCTTGTGAATTACCAAAACGAGAGCCATACCCGGGACAGACTCTGCGTCTGCAAATGTGGGTAATCTCACAGGGTCAAGGCCAAAGCCGCCAACAACCGCTGCTAGGCCCCAGAGCTCACATTTCCTCACGCTTTACCTTGGCCCACGGCCTAAAAATGTAAGGAGAAGCAGAGCCCCTTTTCAGCCTCCCTCAGCAGCTGCCCTCCCAGCAGAGAGAGGAAACTCCTGGTTCCCTCCGAAGTTTCTCAAAAGCTACAGTGCAAATCACCCTAATTGTTTGCTACATGAACAATGATCACTCTAACCTCCTAATTAACATTGTTAAAATCTGCTAACAAAGGACATTTAACAATATCTTAATTAGGAAGGATTTCCAATTTGTGATACGGAGCATGTTAGACAAACAGGGCACAATTCTTCTTTGTTCCTGGGCTCGGCAGCCAGAGAGATTACATGATGTGACCCACATGTTCTGCGTTTGCCATTTATCATTCTCTATCCTTTACACATTTGCGCTACATAATTAGTGTCGGGGCTAATTTTACCTGTGTTATTGTTTGCACTGTAATTTGGAGAGAATGGAGCCGCTGCAGGATTTCTATTGGGACAGGCAGCTACTTCTCTGCCTCCCACTGACTGCGGCTCCCGACCTCCTGCTAGCAAATAAAGCGAACTTTTCGGAGACTTCGGTAGCGGATAATGGGGCGGAAGATGAACAGTCTCGCTGGGCTGGTCCAGATAAATATGTGCATGACTAACCACTTTAGTTTCCGTTTCCAAGCTCTTACAGCTTTTTGTAAAAGCTCCTATTATCTATTACTTAATTATTAAAAAGTGTCTACTCTGTTTTCATAAATTATCTATGTGTTAGAGATATTGGTATATATGAGAGAGTCGTGGGGAAAAGGGAGATTCCAAAGCCAATTATCCCAGCTGGGAGGATGTTAGAAAATACTGGGACCCTTGAATGATTCTATACTAGACCTTAATAAGGGTGTGTGTGTGTGTGTGCTGGTTTAAGGATTAATGAATAAACCTTCAATCGTTAGTCCCATCTACCTGGGAGGACATCCTTGTTGCTTGCTGCTTTTCCAAGGGCCTTGACTACTCTGTCCTGAGACAAAGAGAAATGCTTGGAAGAAATTATTAACACTGAATGTTCTTTGGAATTACTGTTTTTTGGGTTTTTTTTTTAAGGTCATCATCTAAGTTAACTGGGGGAAAAAAAAGCATACAAAAAATGCTTACTAATATGCCTGACAATTACTATTCAATAAATTGTAGCCACAATAAACTGTCATATCATGAAGCTGTATATAATATATGAGGACAAAGTTGATGATGCTCTGATACTTAATAGATTGTATGTCATGTGTCATCTAATCAAATGTTCAGAGCCTATTTGTGGGCTCAGGCCTGAGTCGCTGAAGGTTCTCTTCCCCGAACACCTCAGGGAAGAGGGCTAAGGTGCAGCTACCTCCTCCCAACCTGCCAGGCACAACCACCGAGGAACTGTCCAGCAAGAGGGAAACCAAAATAAAACGGAGCTAAAAAACATTTTTCAATTGAATAACTGTGGTCAAAGCCCATATTGAAAAAGCTGCCACACTTGAATTGGCATCTATCCATTTTCTCTCTTACACACACACAGAGTGTGTGTCATGCTTGCACCACTATCTTGGGGAAGCCTTAGGACAGGACGCCCAGGGGAGGCTGCTGGTGGAGAAGGAAGCGTGGTGGGTGGGGCTTCCCCTCTCATGAAGCTCCCTTACTGTTTTTCCTGAAGGGGAAGACCTCCACCTAACATCTCACCCCTCCACCTCACCCACCGCACATACACACACATATGTTGAGGGAGAGGGTTCTTGGTCTATTGCAGGAAAGAATCCAAGGACTGAACTGGCAACAAGATGGTTTATTGAAAGCGGGGAGCAAGTGGGTGGGGCATGTGCTGAGAAGCACAGGGGTATCTACCTCGAGGGGTTCTTAGTTGACATCTTATAAGTCCTTGGGCAAGGGGCGGGTTACTAGGTAAGTTGAGCCTTTGGTTGCGTAATCTCAGGCTTCTATCTCTTGCATGCAGGTGTCTTTCCCCAAACCTCCTGTAATCTGTTGTCGGTCTTTCAGTGGTGCCCAAAGTCTCTAGATAAGTGACTCCCCACCTGCCCCAGGTCTCCAGATAAGTGACTCCCACCTGCCCCAGGTCTCTAGATAAG
>JAQZBX010015808.1:0-37157 GCA_029593785.1 Cabassous unicinctus
AGAGTCCCTAGGATACCTGCTCTAGAGATAGAGACATGTCTAAGTTAGGGAAAAAAAGCTATTACCTGGCCGAAATGACAAGGTCAAACTTTGTATCAAATGATCCTCTGCAGAAAGCATTGGCTGTATTCACAGAAAGGGAAAACCCAGATGACTTTTTGGGAAGCACGATGTTATATTTCAGAGCTGACTAGAATAGATATAGAACATATTTTTTATTAATCAAAAGATTACTTTTAAATTTATTACCTTCACATAAACATTTCAACTTAAACTAAAAGTCAAATTTGACTTCTGTGTTTCCCATTTTCTATACTTTTGCTAACACTGGTAATGACAGCTGATGTTTATTGAGCACATACAATGTACTTATTTTTAAGTGCTTTTTATGTAATAACTCCTTTAATCTTTCCGACAACCCTGTGATGTAGATAATATTTTTAGCTCCCATTTTACAGAAGAGGGAACTGAGGTACAGAGAGGTAAAAAACTTTTCAAGGGAAAATAACTTGTCAAATCTTAAATAGCAAATAAATAGAAAGCCAGAGTACACCTATATAATCTCTTGGTTAATTAAAATTACCTAATTTTTACCATAAGAAGTGATAAAATTACTACGGATAAAGTCAGAGTGGGATTACAATAAAATAATTAAAAGGGAAATTGTAGACTCTAAATACAGAATATTGCAAATAGGCTTGGTTAAAGATTTAACTTAAACTAATCACCCCACTTCTAGAAGTATGTACTGAAGGTACACCTGTCCACTTATGAAATAATCTGTGCACACCATTATTCATTACAGCACTGTGTAGTAGCCAAATTACATACAATGCAAATGTCCATCAATATTTGACAAATTGAATACACTCTGGTATATACATATAGTGTATATTAAACACTTACCTAGAATGCTACCCTAGGTATAAAAATGGATGAGAAATAAGAAAAATGTAACATTAATACTAGCATACATTTGCAAAAACAAACACTGGAAGAACAAACCAAAACCTCAAAAAATGATTACTTAGGGTGAAAGAGAGTTGGGGGCCTAATTTAAGCTACAGTAATGGAAGTGAGATTTCTCTGAATATATCTTTTCTTATATTTTTGACTTTTAAACCATGTAAAGATTTTACATATTCAAAATATTGTCATACCTAAACAAACAAACAAACAAAAATCCCAAAATTAAAGAGAAAAATGAAATGAATAAAGCTAACCATACCAAATTTTCAGTATAATCACACAAAGGAAAATATAGAACACAGTTATTTGACTATACATCTTTAGTGGTGTGTATTCTAAAATAAAAATGCACCTTAGAATTCAGTAGTTCCATTTCACTCAGTAGCTCCATTTAATAGTAACATTGCTTTGTTATTTTAAAACTATTTTCTTTATATTTTAGGATAAAGCAAATAAATTTTGTGTAAATATTATCATAATTTAAAAAAAACTGTGTTGGAGAAAAGAGATATAAGGACTTAGTCAAATATGTGAACACACTGTAGTATTAAATTTGAGTAGGAATATTTGTAAGAACTCAAAAATTTTAAAACTGTGTTCCTCATCTCTACCCCAGGGCAAAAACCTACAAGCAAGAGCCTCTCAGTAGTAAAGGGAACTCCAGCAGCAGGCTTTAGTGAAAACTATCATATTCCTCTGAAAAGATGAGCACTTCTTGGCAAGATATGATCCCAGATCTGGGACAGATAAAGTGCAAGATGGAACCTGCCCCACCCCTTTTCCCCAGAAAGCAAGGCAGCATCCAAAGATGAATGCTGTGTTAAAAGATCATTAATATATGCTAAAATTTCTCAGTGAAAATTGCTGTAGACTTGATATTTGCATGGTTCCAATGTGTCACTTCATATATTAATTGCTAGTGGCAAAGGCTAAAAAACAGCACCATAAATGGAGAACCATGGTTGTCACCACCTAAATCCAAAGATCAGATCTGATTAATAGTTGCTTTCTGATGTGATGAAACAGGAATATAGGCCTAACTTCCAATTTTAAGAATATATAGGGGTGGGAGGTATGGGGAGTGGGGCATATGGGAATCCCTATATTTTTTATGTAACATTTATGTAATCTAAGTATCTTTTAAAAAATAAATCAATTAATTAAATAAAAAAGAATATATAGGGAAAAGAGCAACAAATTAAATGGCACTAAAAAGAAAACAATTTTTAAATTCCAGAACAAGGAACATTCTACAAGACAATTGGCCTGAAGCCTTCAAAGTTGATGTCATGACAAATTAACAAACAAACAAAAACCGGACAGAACGCTTAGTTTAAAAGAGACTTAAAAAGCAACAACAAATTGTAAAGCATGGTCCTTGATTAAATCGTGGTTTGAAAAAAACAATTATAAAATATATTTTGGGGCAGAGGGTGGACAATAAAATTATATTATAAAACTATTGTTAATTTTTGCTAGGTGTGATAATGACATTGTAGTTATATAATGGAATGTCCTTTTGGGGGGAGGTGAACTATGATATATTGAGGAGTATCATGATGTCTTTAATTTACTTTAAAATTCACCCCCCACCCCAAAAAAAAGGTGAAGCAAAAATGGCAAAATGTGAACATATTCATTATATTTGATTTCTAATTTTTGATGTTAGGCTAAAAAAAGTCCTGATTTACCTGTACATATACACAGCCATTGCCATTCACTTCCACAGTATATTTCCCCTTAGTTGTTGGTAATGGAATCTGTTGTAGCAGCAAACTGTTCTCGTCATTCACTCTGAAGTCCATATTGAATGTTTGGTCATTGAAAATCTTCACTGAATTTTGTCTATTTTTAGTGAAAGTGAGCCTTTGGAACAGGGTCAGAGCTTGGAGAGCCACAACGGTATCCTAAAATAATAATGTCATAAATTGTATTAGAATATACTATGCGATTTAGAAATCTTAAGCTCAATATAACTGTGAATCACTTAAAAATGATTTAAAATGCAATAATCATTCTTTTATGAACTACTGGGTCTTGGGCACTGTATAATTTATTGAAAACAAATAGGATTTATGACATTTCCATTTTTAAGATCAACTCTTTAGATTAACACAAAAACTTAATTTAACAGAATAAAATGTGAGAAGAGCCAAGGAAATTTTTAAATTGCCTACCGAGTCAGGCTTTGTTCTACTAGATATTAGAACATACAACAAAGCCAGGGGATCACTGGCAAAGAACAAAAAGCCTAAAAAGACGCCAAAATATGTATCTTTTTATTAGACAATGAGAGGCATTTCATATCATTGAGGAAATTAATTATTAGGTAAATTACATTGGGAAAACTGGCTGATCATTTAAAAAAATTAAATTGGGTATCTGCAACACATCTGTATAAAAATACATCATAGATGGATTAATAATTGAAAAATTATAAATTTATCCACAATAGTACATGAAAGTATGGCTATATATTTATATAATATTTTTGTGCTGAGGGCTTTTGTTTATCATAGCATTAAAGAGAAAAACCTTGAACAGATGATTACACTCAGTGAAAATGAAAATAAAATAATCTGTATATTTAAGGCATGATAAAAATTAAAAAGAAAATGAAAATCGGGCAAGGATATGTTACATGCATGTGCAAAGGGTAGTATCTTTACTGTATTCAAAATCTTATAAACAATCAAGAAAAAGATTAATAACACTATTAGGAAATGTGTCGATGGTATGACCATGTAATTCATAATGCATGAAATAAAGGAGGACTTTTAGAAATGAAGGCATATTCTACCCAGGTAGAAACCATGGAGAATTACTTTTATACAGAATGTTACTATTTTTATTGTATCAGATTTAAAAAGATTTTTACAAATGATTTTGAAGTTATATAGAGAAAGGTACTCACACACTGCTAATGACAATGCAAATTGCTGCAACTTTTTCCATAAAAAGTTTACTAATACGTATTGTAACGTTTCATTTTGAATATTCCTTTACACAGCAATTTTAGCAGGTTGGTATTTAGATTCTCATTTTAAAAATTAAAGAAATTAGCTTTTGAATAAACAGAGATGGTTACTAGATAAAATACTACACTCTTCAAAAAGCCTAAAAGACAGCAAATTTAAAAACGACAGCAAGTTTAATGGTGACGTTAAACCTATATAGTTGGAAAAAGGTAACATATAAAATACAAAGACCCATACCACCACTACAAGGCAGGTGCTCAATCTTCTTGGTCTGAGAAATTTGAAATAGATAAAGAGTTACCTTCGTGGAGGAGAAGCCTCCATAGGAATTCTGCTGCTTTGCTACCCACTGTACGATCTGAGAAGCATGGGTCAGCTCTTCTGAAGTCAGCCGGGGCTTGTTGAGAAGAGCCAGCAGGCCATAACAAGTCATCTCTATCTGTGCAGACGAAGCCCGAGGGTGGTAGAAAGATGGTCCTACCCTAGAGGCGCTCTCTTCTACTTCCCAGTAAATGGAGCCACCTGACCAAAAAGTGAAAGGAGTTGCATAGTGTCTGTGTCAAAGCACAGCATGTGTGTGGGCTCAGATGGCGGACAACGGGAAATAAAGAAACATGAGGGCATGATAATTACACCACGCCAATCATTTTGCTTATTTAAGATATGACTCTGGGAAAAGTCAAGTGCACTCACCTACTTTCTTTGCTTTTTTGCTTAGCTCATTGAAGAAAAATTCCCTTTTGTCTTCCTGGCCCACTAAACCATAAGTGTAGGCCAGGAGAGCCTGTTCATAGGTCGTGGTGGCTCTCTTCCTAGATGCAGCCTCTAAGCACTGGAGACCCTTTTGAATGGCCACAAACTTCAAAGGAAAGAAAAGAAAAAAATTATTCGTGCCCTCAAACACACATGTGTGAAAGGGCAAATGCCACACATGATTAAATGATTTGGCTATTAAGAAGGATAGTGATTCAATATTATTTTGTGGTAGCTACAAACATATAGTTCTAGTTCCTAAGAATGTATTGTTGGCATAAAATGTTTTGAGTTCATAAGAAGCAAGTTAAGGGTATCACCAGTGGACTACGTACCGAGACCGGGTGACCGGCTTCAATCAGTGCAGTAGTGACATATGCAGTGAGAGAAATCTCATCGTCTTCTTCTCCCTGAACAAAACAAAGGTCAATATGTCAGTCTCATAGATTTAAAAGGGATGAGCACATTTCTTTGTTTATGCATTATACTGTGCTTTCTTTTTGGGGGATCGGGTAGGGTGTTTCATTTCCACAAAAGGTACTACTTATAAAATCAGGGAGTACTGAATGAAAATCCAGGGAATTCACAGTGTAGAAACATCATTTATAAAAATAACTTATGGTGGAATGATGGAAATGTTTTGGTAATGGATGGTGGTGATGGTGGTACAACATTGTGAATGCAATTAACAGTTCTGAAAAATATATCTGAATGTGGTTAAAAGGAGGGAATGTTAGGTTGTATATATGGTAATAGAATAAAAAAAAAGTTTTTAAATCCATGGAAGTGCACAACACAGTAAACACTAAATTAAACCATGGACTATAGTCAATAATGCAATTGTAAAAACATGCTTTCATCAATTGTAGCAAATATACTACATCAGTGTAAGTTGTTAATAATAGGTACATGGGAATACAGTATTTTATGTGTGATTGCTCTGAAAACCCATAATTTCTTTAATTAAAAAAAAAAAGAATTTAAGGCCTAAGGGGGTATTTGGAATGAAAGGAGGCAAAGAATCCTAGAAATAATAAAGAAAATTTTACAAGAAATACATGCTATAATATTACAGTAATTACAAGAGTGTAGTATAAAATAGAAAGGTTGGTCAATGGAACAGATCAGGTAAAGCAGAAAGAAATCCTAGCAAGTATAGAAAGCAATATAATAAAGTTGGCCTTAAAAATCAGTAGGGACATGCAGCATTAATTAACAAGAGGTGTTATAAGTAGTGATCTATTTAGAATATAGAAATAAATCATATATAGATTATACAATATATTGAAATACATCTTAGCAGGTCAATAATATTAAATAATAATAAATTCAAACTAACTCCAAAAGATGAAAGGACAATTAAAAGGGAAAAAATGCAAATTGAAAGTAAACACCTGAAAAATACTTATCTTCAGAACCTCGTGTCCTGTGAACAAAAATAGAAGTGAAGCACTATATTTTTTTGTTCCTACATTTGTGAAGATTTTTGTTCTCAGTACTTATTTGTATTTCTCAATGCTAATGATACTTTTATGTCAGATAGTCTATATATGGTGACAGGGAAAATTCGCACAATTTTACTAGAAAACAATCTAGTGACATTTTTCAGAATCTTAAAAAAAAAATCTGCTTTTTGATATATCTGTCCTAAGTCAATAATGATCTAGGAACAAATATTTATATGCAAAAATGCTTATACAACATGACTTTGAGTTTATAAAATATTATTGAAAGTTATTGAAAGTTCAACAAAAGAGTAATAAACATGTATGGTTTATCCATATGATGGAGGCTTTTAAATTTGTTTTTAAAACATTTTAATGTCATGGTAGGGTCATTATATATAATGTTAGGTTTCATAAAAAGCAGACCAACAACTCAGTAATACAGGATAATCCCAGTTATGGAAAAGCATGTTTATATATCAGGAAAAAAGACTGAAAAAAAAATATATCAAAATATCAATGGTGGCTATTTCTGAGTTGTTGACATAGGTATGATATTTTGGTTCATTCCTTATATTAAGTCTCCAAGCTACTTTCAATAAATGAGCATTGCCATAATAATTAGGAAGAAAATGTAAGCTTAGAGAAACTGAGAAATAATTGGCAAATTCATTCATAAATACTTACCTTGGAGATATTAACAAGTAAAGCCTAAACAAATTGAATTCTAATAATCAAACAATATTAACAAAGAATTTCTTAAATACTAAATCTTTAAAATATTAGTAATTATTCTGGTTCTAAGTCTTCCTCCCATATAATTTTACTAATAATCCTTCCACTGTCCCCCACTCTTTCCCACAACCACCACCACCATCACCAAATTGATGTTAGGAAATCTGAACTTTTAGAGGTTTTGATCTGATTGAAGGAAAGAAAATGCTCCACTTGTTAAGAAGAAAGGATTTATAGGTTTTTCAAGATAATTGATTTATGCTGGTAGGAATTCCATTTCAATGATTTCTGCCAAATTTTGCCCTGGTACTTTGGGATTCATTAAATGATCATGATGAAAAGACAGGAAATTGTAAGGTGAATTTCATAAGTACCTTCAAAGCGTTGTTGAAGACAGTGCCCAAATTTGGGAAGCAGCCATCTGATTTCTGAATATTTAAGAGCCAAATAAGGGTTTGGGACTGAACTTTGTCATCAATATAAATGTAGCGTTTAGCTTGTGCAAATGACTTGTAAACAGATGCAGTGAGCCTGGAAAAAATAGCACACAGCTAATATGTATAGCAAATGCTGAGAAGTAGAGTGAATGGTCTTTAAAACTTGTGCCTTGTTACAATCAAATATTTTTTTTGACCTGTACTCAGAATATACATATTTTTTAAATCTTAAAACTCCATAATAAGAAAATAACTCAAATAATGGGCAAAAGATTTGAACACAGAATTTACCACAGAAGATATACAAGTGGCCAATGAGCATATAACATCCTCCTCCAAATTATTAGTCATCATAGAAGTTTAAATTAAAACCACAATGAAATACCACTATACTGTCATTAGAAGGGTCAATAAAACCCTAACTACACCAAGTGTTGATAAGAATTCAGAGTAACTGGAACACTCATACATTGCTAGTAAGAATGCAAAATAGCACTTCGCTTTTTGAGTTTCAGGAAATCCCTTCCCTAAATTCCAGCCTAATGTGTCAGCTCATCATCCTTCCCAAATCTCTACCCACTTGGTTCAGATGCTTCCTTTTCCCTCTTCTCCCTCTTCATCATTCAAGTCCTAAATTAAGTGCTACCTCTCCTATGACGTCTTCCCAAATTCTTTTCTTTCCACTCAAAGGAAAGTATAATGCTTGCATTTGTCCTCTCCTAACACCTGTTTATTGGGGAGTTACAGAATGTTGTTAACTAGAAGAATATCTTAGAGGCCAAGATGAGGGATACGTGTCTCATTTTCACAGATGATAAACTGAGGTCCAGAGGGTTTAAGTGGTTCATCCAATCATGAGCCAGGGTTATGCTAGATATGTAGACTTCTCCCTTGTAGACTGATGTTCCTTACAGGCAAACGTTAGGCCACATTCCTCAGTGTGTGCAATAGGCATTGCATTTAGCTCAAAGATGTCAACATATAGTTTCTGGAAAAATGGTGCTTCCTATCAGCGCTCATAGTGTCATGTGCTTACTTTTACTACATCTTTCTATCAATTGGTATTATAATATTTTACTTACTTGTCTTTCCCCACTACACTCTGAACTTTCTAAGATCAAAGATCATGTGTTATCAAGAAACAAAATCATATAGCAGATAAATTCTCTGCCTCACAATTTGCAGTGTGATCTTGGACAAACTACTTAACCTCTCTGTGTCTCTGTTTTTTTTAATCTGCAGAATAGGTATTATAGAGCTAGCTACCTCATTGGATTATTGTGAAGGTACAATAATGATTATTATAATTAGAATTTGTCTTTTTGTATTTTTTATTAACATTCTCGGGGATAAATATGTGTTTATAAATAAATGTTAAGAATATAAGGAATAATTTTTAAAATTTAACTTGCATCTCACTAATCACCTAATCTTTTAGGCTTTCAATAATAACACAATCTATGCTTGATTTAAGTTGATTTTAGTACTTATTTCACTATTTATAGGCAGTACCATTCTGCTTAAATATCTCAAGAGTGTTCGTAACTGTACGGCGTGGCTGCTGAGCAGCACCACCAGTGGGTATAAGTGCAGTTGAAGTTATCTTTGGGGTTGAATTGGGATAATATCAATGTTTCAATTGGAATAATTTGCTTGCATAATTATTGTGGTTTCACATCACTCAGACTGCCAACTGAGTTGCTTCTTTTCCCTTATGATTTGTTTATTGAGTGTGCATTTTTCATAAGTAAAAGATGGGCATAAAGCCAAAGCCGTGCACCACGAGTCTTTACTCTGACACTGCAAAGATCCTATTAAAGTGAATCTGTGTATATGCCCATGGAGCCCTGTGTATGAACAGTTTAGGGGAGAATGTCAATAGTTTTTACGAAATTGTCAAAATTCCACCTGTAAAAGAGTGAAATGTTTAGAAACCTCTAATAACTCTTGATATAACTTATAAAGCAATTCAAACCATGTGTTTCCTTGTTGATCTTTACGTCCAAAGGTACTATAAGATCCATCTGAGTGTTTATAGGACAGTTGCTTCTGATATCCTAGAACAGGAAAGGAGCTATTTTAAAAATTTAAATTATAGTCCAGCACGAAAATTATAAAACTTGAATATTTGTATTAGTTATAAGTGAATATATACATATACAAAAATAAATTCACATACTTAAAAAACAAACCAGGTGGAATTCAGGGTTTTAACTGAGAGAAAATAAAGACTTTTAAATGCTCTACCTGTGGACAGGTATCCAATACCCTTGGATTTTATTTCTTCTGTCAGTTGTTGAGTCTGAGTCAGATAGTCCAAGATGTATATATTGGGAGTGAATAGTGCCAAATTCTGCTCTCCACAACCAAAAGGCATTCGGAGAAGGTTCTGTGAGTTTTGCATGGCAGAACCGAGAATGTCTCCTGAAAAGTCAATCAAGTCAATATGATGTACTTTATCAAAACTGATAAGTAGTATTAATTTGTGTTTAAGATCTCTATGTTACAGATATTCAAAATTAATTACTTTTGTCTATATTATCTGAATCTTCCTCCCTCTTCTACTTGTTGGGCCTACAGCATAGAATTAGTTTGTTTCCGGAACCAAGGTAGAGATGTGTTACTCAAAGCAGCCAAGAGCAGAAGAGCTAAAAAGGTTTGTAGGGATCAAAATTCCTGTACAATTCCCAGGATAAAGCTAGAAAACTCAAAATCAATCATCAATTTTACAGGACAGAATTAGGACCCCAAATAAACATTTCTGAAATGCTTACCATGTACTAGATACTGTTCTGAGCACTTGATTTGTATTAATTCATTCAATCCTTATAAAAATAATGTACATTGGTACTATTATTATTTCTATCTTATAGATGCAAAAACTGAAAAAAGCAGAGTGAGTCAGGAATTGAGCACAGACTAGACTTCAGATTGCCTGGACAGATTGCCACTTCCCTACACACTCTCTACCGATGGCTAACACTCATATAGCACTTATTTTTTTTTTTAAAGATTTATTTATTTATTTATTTATCCCCCCTTGCTGCTTGTGTTTGCTGTGTCCATTCGCTGTGTGTCTTCTCCGTGTCTGCTTATCTCCCCCTTGCTGTGAGGTCCCGCTGCATCAGCCCCTCGTGCCACGCAGGCCGGCCTGCCATCACAAGGAGTCCCCGGGAAGCGAACCCGGGGCCTCACACATGGTAAACGGGGGCTCTATCGACTGAGCCACTCCCTTTTCCCCTCATATAGCACTTAGTATGTATCTGGAATTGTTCTAAGCATCTTAATTTGTTTAATTTTTATAACACCCATATGCAATAAGTAATATTATTACCTCCACTTAAACATGAGGAAAGGAGGTGAAGGCAATTTGCCCAAAGTGGTACAGCAAGTGGTGGATCTGGGATTCAAACCTAGACTGTCTGCTTGTAGAGCTAGTTGTCTTGTCCACTATACTGAGCTACTGTAAAGAACTGCTACAGTCTGGATGGGAACTGGAAATAAGATCACAAAAAATAAGAACAGCTTCCAGTGATTGTCCTGAAAATGACTTGTAGGATATCATTTTGGTGATGTATGGATGGGACTGATTTGCTTAAAATTAAAAGCTCAGGTAAACCCCGGTGTTCTTTGGCTTTGATCCTGGGAGTTGTTCTTGATATGAAATGTTTTTGTTTTTTTCCTGATGAGCATTTGTCTGCCCCACACTCTTCCTACTGCAAGAAAGTAGGCTTTGACTATGATGCCACACAGAGTGCAGAATCTCTTCCACTGAATTCTTTATGTCTCTATCGTAAATCTTTACTCTGGGTTGTACATAGGTGGTAGGGAGAGGGAACGGGCTAAACAGTCCAGGATTTTTTTTTTTTTTTTAAGATATAAGTAAATCAGGCAGGAAATACTTTAAAATCTTGAGTGGGCCAAGAAAGCAACTTTATGGTTTGCAACAGGGGAACAAGGATAGGTAAATATTGTCTTTAATTTTAGCAGATATATTCTATGTCCCTTTCTGTGTTAGAAAGTGTTCTGTAGTTGTTCTTGATTAATTTCTAGCTTTTTCAGTTTTTAGTAGGCTACTGAGGTTCTGGCTTCATAGGGCCTGCAAGTTAAGAGCAAAAAGCTTTATCTTGCTCTGGTCAGTGGCCCACAGGGACCATGACCGTGTGTAGTGTTGTTTGTGCCCATCTGAGTGCTCCAATTCCTGTGCATAAAAGAGTGAAATTTAATAATTAACTGGTTTAGAATGCCATGCTCTCAAAACCACTAGTTTGCGAGAAAATATCAGAACTTTTCTTTACATAGGTGGTCTGGAATGAGAAACAAGCCAGGAGGGCTAATGCTGGAACATAATTTTTATGAGACAGTGTTAAAATGGTATTTAGGAAAAGTAAGAGCCAGAAATTTGGCTCTGGCACTTCTTTTCTTTTCTTTCTTTAACTTATTGAGGTATATCAGTCATACATAAACATACATAAACAATAAGTGTACAGGAATAGTTGTGAACTTATAAAACAAACGATACGTAACATCATACAGGGCTCTCATACCTCACCCTACCACCAATACCTTGCATTGTTGTGAAACATTTTTAATTAATGATTAAAGCACATCCTCAAAATATTACTACTAACCAAAGCATCTTACATTTGATGTATTTTTCCCCCAACCCACCCAATTATTATTATTACTTTTATGTCTTTTATACATGGACATACATAAACAATAAGCATGTAGTAAAAGTTGTGAACTTACAAAGCAAACATGCATCACATCATACAGGGGTCCCATACATCAACCCACCACCAACACCTTGCATTGTTGTGAGACATTTGTTACAAATTATGAAAGAATATCGTCAAAATCTTACTACTAACTATAGTCCATATCTTACATTTGGTGTATTTTCCCCCAACCCACCCTATTTTTTAAAATATATTTTTATTACAGAAGTTGTGAACTTACAAAACAATCATGCACATGTGCAGAATTCCCATACAATACCCCTCTATCAACACACCACACCATGGCGGAACATTTGTTGCAGATTGAGATAATATTATCTTATAATCTGCAATTTTCTTAGTGTGTTTTACTGGTTAGTTCAATACACAAACCTCAATCTTCAAATTCTAAGGATAGAAATGGAGCCCCAAAAAGATGGCAAAACCAACAAGTAGGACCATAGCAGATAAAGGTTTAGCCTTTCTTTTTCCTTCCAGTCTGTGTATAACTCTCCAATATTGCATTATATTGCAGACTTACCAAGGACAGACCAATAAACTCTAGACGAATCTTTCACAAGATTTTCTGGTAAAGTTAGTGTGACTGGTTGAGACACTGTCGATTCTAGGAAATAGCAAAAAATATATATTAATTTGGATCTCTCATTTATCTTAAAGACCAGGATTCTGAGTGTGATTATAATTTATCCTCCCAATAGTAAAACACTTAATATTTCCTTATTAATCATTCCTACTTGTAAAATTATCAGAAAAAAAGGCTAGAGGGATTCCTATGATTAAAACTAATCAGATTTACTTTAAAATTTTCATAATCAATTACAGTTTACCACATGACAAAACCTTAACTTTGGAGATCACATTAAAATGTACTGTACGCTTTCACACATATTATCTAATTGAATTTTCACAAAATAACTTAATGGATGAATAGGCCAGATATATCCCCCTCAGCATAGAAAAGAATGCTCAAGCCAAGATAAAATAAGAGAATTGGAAGATCACAAATCTAACAATAATGGAGCACAGACTCTGGACCCTGGCATTTTGAATTCAATGTTAGTATAATTTCCACGTAGTGTTGAAATAACTCCACCACCTAAGTGTGCTCCTTAAGGTGATAATATGTTGGAAAATGAAATGAGATCCCTGCCCTCTCTGACTATAGGGGTCTCTAGAATTCCAGAATAAAAAACAAAACAAAACATTACAGATGGAGTAATTGCAAAGTAATTTAGATAACAGAAAAATCCAGATGTGGCCTGGTACTATATATAGGGGAATCTAGTTGTTGCAGTTTTGGGAAAAGAAATATTTTTAGGCAATGGATATGGGTCAATGACCTGGATAGGGAGTAGACCTCTGAAGTGTGGTAATCAGAAGAAAGACTTGGAAGAATTTGACTCAGAGGTGGAATGACAAGAGAAAGCCCCATTGAAATGAAATGTGTTAAGCAGATTAGAGATACTTCTACTCTGGTTAGGGTCTTTTTACATAACCTTTGCAATCACAGTTTATTTTTAATTATTTTATAATTAGTTTTAAATGAAGACATCAAGGCTTGGATGAAGAGGAACTAAGAGGTGAGATAAGAGTTGAATGAAAATCCAGTGTACTTGTATTTCCAATTGGGGAGAAGAGAATAAGAGAAACTTCAAGTTTTAAATTTTTTGCCCTTGGGATATTTAAATTTTATTACTTGAAAGTAGTTTAATATTTCACAGCAGCATACTGTTGAGAAGATCAATAATAAAGCAGTTAATTCCAAAATAGAGATAGAGGTTTTATTCAATAGTACCATATTAGCAAGACCAAGTAAAACTGTCTACTTACCATTTGTGCAAATAAGGGAGCCCTGTGTCATTTCTCTTTCAATACCTTCAGGCTAATCATTGGAAGAAGGAAAGAGGGAAGTTGTTATCAATTTCATGTATCAAATAAATAAGAGTATTCATAAATTAATAATAATATTTGAAAAGAACAAATCAACTGCAACATTCTAACCCAGATAATGAGTACATGAACTCTTAAGCCCAAGAAAATGCAGAAAGAACTATTGGATTTGCATGCTATAATAGAATAAGTTGAGTCTTTTTAAATCTAAAGGCAAGGATTTTCTCAAATATCCTTCAAGCTACAAAATTCCAACTCTCTCTTTCAAAAATATTATACCTTCGACTGCAAAGGTTCTCTGCAGAGAGCGACTAAATGTCTGTTCTTGGTCCTCCTTCCCAAATATTTGATTGAAATATCATCCTGTCTCTTTGGATAAGTGGCTCACTACTATTTCTGTCAGCTATGAAAGGGCATTTTGAAGTACAGACAGATTTTCAAGGCCCATGTGTTTTATTTTGAGGCCATACCTCTACCAGCAATGGTTTGATCAGCGTATCCCTCCAGGCAGTATCCAAGGCCATGGATGACCCATTCCCACAGCTACTCTTCTGCAGAGTTTCAGCAGTGATAGTGAGGTTGACTGTACCTTGAATGGCAGGAAATATAAATATCAGGGTTTCAGTGGGTTACTTCTACTGAAAGTGATTCAAGGAGGCAGAGATCATTCTGGGCTCTAAGATAACTTATAAACAAAAATTAAATTTTACAGAAGAGAGAGAATAACTTGACATGGACAATATGAGGGCTCTTAAAGCTAGCGCTAGATTCCAGCCCCTGACCCTGGTCTGCAGGCAGAATAGCTCTAGGTTGTAAAAGAGAAGACTATAGTATGAATAGAAGAATGGACAGGTGAGGTGGTACTCAGTAATGTACTCATAAACTCTGAGGAGGATTTACAAAGGAATGTAAAAACATATGGTAACTGAAAATCTTACCCAATGTTTGAGGGGTAACCAGCCAAGCATGGGATTTTTTCTCATTGGCACATATACAATGATTTTCGTCACCAGTTGAGAGAAGTTTGGCTTGGTAAGCACTAGATGCTTTCAGTACAGTACTAATCTGTGAGAGCCAGATAAGAAAAGAGAAAGAGAGGATTCAGTCCTTTGCATACATTTACATAATATATACAGGCATGTCCAAATGATTCTAAAGGAAATTCTTCACCTTCCATATTTTCTGCCATGGGAAAAATAGCTTGTCAGTCATGGGGAAACCTTCAAAGTACTGCTTCCTAATTACTATAATCTGCCTTATTGACCTATGGCTTATTATTTTGAAAAAAAAAAAAAAAACAAAAACAGCAATACTTAGGTTCTATAGAACAATACACTACTTTAAAAAACTATCACAAAATAAGCAGGTGTTTTGGTCAATCTGGGTTGGTCAGGTTATGATATTGTGAGCCTCAGTTTCCTTTCACTTATCTATAAATTGGGGCCATTATTGTCTATTGCTCACAGTTGTTATGTCTGTTATAGCAGACAACATATATAAAGTATCTAGAACAGTGCATTCATCTCATGCTTACAAATAAAAATTTTATTAGCAAGGAAGGAAGTAAAGGAACAAAACTTTCTTTAATGTGAGAAATTATTTTTTCCCTAAAAATTAGCAACTTGAAAGGTGAATCCCAATAAACTTGAGATTTTTACACCTGATTTTTTTTCATTAAACCATTTCACTTAAATCAAGAATATGTTGGTCAAGTATCTTACTTGATGTTTTGGTTACATAAATCTGTAATTGCTTTTTACTGAAGTTGATAAAATAATTGGATGTTAATAAAGGGTTGGATTTGAGCATCATACCATATTGAAACCATACTGAAATAAAAGGTGAGCAAATAAGATATAAAGGCCATACTTTTATTATAGATATTACTAAAATTTTTTATTTAGTTAAAGACTAAAGAGAAGGTTCATCATTTACATTGCCTTCTTCAATTCTCTTAAGAATCCAGCCAAATATGTGTACTAACATCATTTTGCACACTGGTAAACTGAGGTTTAGAATGTTTAAGTACCTTGCTCAAAGCAACAGTGCCAGGAAGTGTAAAAACCAACATCTGAACCCAGGGTTAAAAGCCTGTGCTTTTTCTTCTATGAAATTGCTGCTTTTCCACAGTTATTGCCCAATGGTCAAGAGCCCATGAAACCACTAAGAAGTCATTTATATATTCTACATATCTTCAGCTAATTTAAAGGGGAAATGTAAACAGATTTAAAATTTAATTTAATAACATCCAGCTTGATTATTTAACAATTCCCTCTACTAAATTCTTAGATACGTTGAAGAATTGAATGTGCTAGGCAACTTTTCATCAATCATTCCTCCTCACACCACTCACACAAGGGGAAAAGATAATTTATGCCTCAGAGTTTGTCTTCATTTCTTTTATATCCATTCATCCATTCAAATATACTAATTTATATTTCTAAACTCCACACTGCATGACTGTGTAAAGCTAGTCAATATCTGTGATGGTTAGTCTCATTGTGTCAACTTGGCTAGGCAATAGTATCCAGTTGTTTAATTAAACACTAATCTAAATGTTGCTGTGCGAGTATTCGTAGAATGTGGCTAACATCTACAATTAGTTGGCTAAGTAAAGGAGATTACTCTTCATAACATGGGTGGACATTATCCAATCAGTTGAAGGCCTTAAGAGCAAAATATGAGGTTTTCCAGAGAAGAAATTCTGCTTCAAGATTTTAGCATAAAATTCTGCCTGGGTTTCCAGGATGCCAGTGTACAAATTTTGGACTCAAGACTGCAACATCAACTTCTGACTGAGTTTCCAGATTGCCAACCTGCCCTGCAAATTGTGGATGTGCTAGCCCCCAGAATCCTGAGTTAATTGCTTAAAATAAACATCTTTACACCATCTATCTATCTATCTATCTATCTATCTATCTATCTATCCATCTATCTATCATCTACCTACCTACCTACCTAGTGATCTAATCTATATCCTATTAGTACGGTTTCTCTGGAGAATCCTGACTGATACAATGTCTTCAAAACAAACTTAAGAAACATAAAGTACCTACAAAATTCAATTTATTGATAAAGAAATTATTATTTACTAAAAAGACTCAAGGTAGTACCTGAATACATCTTTTCAGATAGTTGAAGACATTGGCCTTCAGAGTGAATGTTTCTCCTCGAACAACTGAATAGGGGAGAGTAAGATCCACAAAGAAGGGCTGAAAAGCAGTCAAGGAGGTGGTTGTGGAGATGCCAAATCCAGCTTCATCATTCATGCAGAATCCATTGGCCTTCCACTGCGTAATGGTATCAGGAACAGTAACAGGAAGTTTGGCTACCCCTGTGGAGCTAAGGGAGAAGATTCAGACAGCACTGAAGAAAGGATCTGTTATCATATAAGAAATAATTAGATCATTCCATTTACTCAAAGCTTTGTATCCCTTTCTTTAACTGTTCAGCACTCAGCTAAACTACAATAGTAAAATTCTTTTTAAAAAAAATCCCATTTTTCCTCTCTTTAGCTCCTTGTTATGTCTTATTTTTAAAGAAGCTCAAAAGCAAGCCCTGTGTTTGGTGTACTAGCTTCTATTCATTTACACTTACCTTAGACTCTACTCTGTCTCTTAATTCTGAGCTATCTTTTTACTCTACTTTAAATTTTATTGATGATCTACCTTTTCTTATAATCCTTACCAAATTACAAATTATTGAAATACTTGACATAGGCATTGATTGATCTTTCACTTACTCTTAAAATACTGGGAGATATATTTTTTCTGTGTATATTTCTCTTTTTAATTATTGATAGACGCTGTAATGGATCTTAGCAGCAAAGTATTTAGAAATGTTGGAATAAGTGAGATACATGAACTAATGACATTTAATTTACTTGGGAAACATACATTAATGATTAATTTACTTATAAACTTGTTTTGCCACATTTATCCAACTTTACTGACAACTTTAGAAATATAAGCCCTATCGTACAGTTTTAAAATGTCATATATTTGAATTTATTATGGCCCCAACTTAGAAACTCATTTTACCCAATCTCCCTCCCTCCCTTTGTTATTATTTCTTCTATTATTTACCTCTTCTTACTAACGTCACATTTTGTTTCCTCTCTCTCCTTTCTCCCTTATAGTCATATGTATTTTATGAGTATTATGTTCACCATTCATACAAGAGAAAACAGTTTCATGATCTCCTATACAACTTTTCTTCCAACATCAGATTCTAATAAAAATACATGATAAAAAGTAACAGAATAAGAAAAAAAAATGAAAGAAAGGAGAAAGTAAAAGGATGAAAAGAAAGGACTTAGTAGAAACCTATCAGAGGCACTGAAGAATTTTTGATATACTTTCTTAATTTTCTTGTTTTGGGGCACATTTATTTTATTAAGGCTGAGAAGTACTTATGGGTGTTGTTCTTCACTTGCTCAGGTAAAAAGAAAAAAATAACTAAATGCAGGAAAACAATAGAAAAACTCACTCAGTTGTGACAAGATTCCAAACCCAAGTTTCAGGAAATGATGTCCTCAGAGTCTCAATGTAAGGGTTAACACTTTCAAAAGTATCATAACCCACAAGCAACTTTGAATTTATTCCTAGAAGAAGACAAAACACATTACCAACAAATAAACTATTTCATATGGAAAAAAGTCAAATTCAACTTTTTGGCAAATGAACTTATATTTTGAACACAAGTCTTAGCAATAGAAGCTATCATTCATTGAATTATTGCTATGTTTTGGTTACTATACAAATGCTTTTTACATCTTTTAACTTATTTAATCCTCACAATAATCTTTTATGAAGCTTTAAGATCCTATTTCTAGATAAGCCTTAGGTTTGGTGAATTTTCTGTGAATATTTAATAATGCTTACTAAAAAGGCAAGGCAATATTAATTATTCACCCCTGTGATCATCTATCATTGATATTTTGACAGATTGTGCTTATAAATGCATTACACAAGTAATATGGGAATACACTATCCTATAAAATAATTAAAACACTACAAATAAAGCTAAAGTGCCCTTTGACCTCACCACCAACCTTGATTTTTTCACCTCTCCACTGGTATGTAATCTTTCATGTATCTATAGAAAATATTGGTCTGTTTCCTATTTTCTTTTATTTTTAAAATGGTAGCATATTTATCATTCAACAAATTGTTCTTCCCCCTTAACAATTTATTTTTGAGCTATACAAATGTTTATATAAATATATTTATTTCATTATTTTTACTTGTTTTATGGTACTACCTACACCTCTCTTGATGGTCAAATTTTCAGCTTTATTTTCTGTTTTATTCAATATCCTTGTTCATTGATATTCTAATGTATGACTATTTCTCTATAGTTAACACAACAAGCACACTCTCTGGATCATTGGGTATGTACATTTTTCTTTATGATGAATACCATCAAAAAGCTCATTGGAGACTAATTTGTATTTTCACCAACAAATAGCACGAGAGTATGTATTATTCCATATCATCAGAATTTAAAAAAATTTGCCAAATTTACCAGGTAGAAATTTTACCACATTTGATTTATATTTCCTGAATTTCTAACAAGATTGATTTTATGTTTATTAATCATATGTATTTCCTCTCCTGTGTACTTTCATTCATGTACTTTATATACATGAATATAACAATTCTCTACAGCATTGTTAGACCTTTTCTTATTAATTGGTAGGAATTTTATGTATATTTTAGTAATTAATTTTTTAGTTTTTGTTAAATACATTGCAAAGAATTTCTCCCCATATGTCAATAAACAAATATAAAATAATATGTATTAATGTCCATATAACATATTAAAATATTACCTCTCCCCATTTTCCTAAAACAACACATTGTCTAACACTTTAATGTAATTTGTATATATCCTTCACAGACATATAATAATTTTGTTTTGTTGAGTGTGTTTATGTATTTTAAACTTATATGACACTGTAATTTAGATCTCATTGTGTTTCTTACATATTTCACTTAAAACTTTGTGTTTAAATTTTATTCATGTTGTCTCTTAATGTGGACTTATCATGAATAAATCCTTTCAAGATGTTACTTCAGTTAAGGTATGGCCCAACTAAAGCAGATTGGGCTTTAATCTGGATTACTGGAGTCCTTTATAAGCAGAGTGAAAGTGAGATGGAGAAAGAAGTCACGGAGAGTGGCCAGAAGCCAAGAGTCAATGGAATCCAGAGGAGAAAGGATAAAACATCACCATGTATACTGCCATGTGACAGAAAAGTCAAGGAATCCCAAAGATTGTCACCCAGCCAGAAGACACCAACCCGGAAAGAAGCAAGCCTTCTAGCCTCTTGTGATGGGTTGAGTTTTTTGTGGACCCCAGAAAATTATGTTCTTAAATACATCCAGTGCTGTGGGTATGAGCCTTTTGTAGGTAAGAACTTAGATCACATTAGATTTCATTAAGGGCCATGTGATTAGACTACTTCAGTAAGGTGTAGCCCAGGGTGGGTCTTAATCCTCTTACTGGAGTCCTTTATAAACTAGAATTGGCAAGGACACAGAGACAGAGAGAAACTCCACAAAGCTAAGAGAGAAAGTCCTGGAAGCCAGAAGCTGAAATCAGTGGAGCCCAGGAGAGAGGAAGCCACAGACTGAGCGGAAAGTAACCAAGCCTAGAAGAGAAGGCAGAGACCAGCAGATGCTGCCATTTGCCTCGCCTTGTGCCTGGCCAGATGACAGAAGAATCCAGGACCACCAGAAGCCAGTCCCCAGGGTAAAAACCACCACCTAATGAAACCTTGGTTTGAACATTTTTCTCAGCCTCAGAACTGTAAGCTTATAAGTTAATAGATCACCATTGTAAAAGCCAATCCATTTCTGGCATATTGCCTTGACAACCTTTTGCAAACTAAAATACTTCTGAAACCATGAGCCAATAAATTACTGTAGATAAGTCAATCCACTCTACGGTATTATTTTAGCAGCTAGCAAACCAAAACATTTTGCCATTGGTATATATGTTAATTGGTTTCTTGATGTTCCTTTATTTTTTTACGATGGTACTAGTGATGTTAAATATCTCTCCATACAGTTTTTACCTATTTGTTTCCCCTCCTTTGTATCATGCCTTCATATCTTTTTTCTCTTTTTAAAATTTTTTCAGAAATTTCTTTGTATATTCCTTGACATCATCTAGATTTCTAATCAAAGGTCACCTCTTCATAGAGGTGTTCTATGACTTTCCTATTTAAAATAGCATGCTCATGTTTTGCTCTTTTCCTTTGTTTTGTTTTATTTTCTTCATAGTAGTTCTTTGGAAATAGTACAATATAATGATGAAAAACATGTACTTTGGGGTCAGAGTGCCTTGATTATAATCCTGTCTCTTCCAATAATTATTTGTTGTACTGAGCAAGTTATGTAATCTCTCTTTGCATCATTTTCCTCATCGGTAAATTGGAGATAAGTGGATTAATATATGTAAAATACTTGGAACATTGCTTGACACAGAGTAACCAGTTAATAAATATCAACTATGAGAGCACTTATTACCATCTGAAATTATGTTTTTATGTATTGTCTGCATCCCACATTAATGTAAACTCCCTGAATATAAAGATTCACCTGCCATATCCCAATATATTTTATATATACTCTATATTCTCACTATGTCACCAATATTCTATATCACGGGGACAGTGAATAAATACAACAAATAAAAAACCTTTCCTCTTTTCCCAAATCACTTTATAAGAGTTAAGAAAGTACAAGCTGTTATCTGCCCACTATGTTATAACAAGACTCACCTGAATTACTTTGATCATCATAATAAGGATGTTTGGAATTCTTGCACAGAACTGGTTTCTGGAGATGAGCATTGGTAAAGACCTTTAATCCCATTGCCTGGAAAGTAAGATCAGTTTTAGGTCACACGACAATACAGACTAGCAGTTTAGACCAGGTTTTGGTTTTCCTTATATATTTATTCCCTTCTCTTATTTATTTCTCTATTTCTAATTGTCACATGTTTAGAGACACTTCACAGCCATTTTCCAAATTCCATGTTTTCAATCCCCTTATTTCCTCCAATTAGAATGACTTTTGCTCCCTTTTTCCCCTAATATTAACAGCTGTTGATGAAAATCTTTAAATGAGAAAGTATGAAAAAAATCTTATATTGTACATTTGCTGCTTTGAATTTGTCATTTTTTGTTGGACTAGGAATAACAAATAACAGCCCACTTGGAAACACTTTAAACATCTATATATGTTGATAGGGTAGAATTTCAATTTGGGGGGTAGGTATAGAAGCAAAATGTTTGGAGATTTATATTAGATATCCAATTCATAATGTATGCAACATTGTGTCAGAAAAACTGATAATTTTCTCAGATATTATTAATTTTTCATTGTAAACCAGTATTCTGAGAATTCTTAGATTAATGAAGACGCACTATAAATATTTCCTTGTTATTTTCATTCCAGTTTGCTTATTTCTATTTTGTCACATATATTAACCATTTTAACACATGATTGTCTTACTTTCACAAGGTCATAGGCATCTTCTCCAAAGTCAGCTGATGCAGGTGTGTAATAAATTCCATTGTAAAGGATTTGATCATCATTGAGACATGGTTCTTTATGGCCATCGTCTAAGTTAAGTCCTTTGAAATAATAGCCATACAGTTCCCTATAATATAGCTCATTATATACCTAAAAGGTAGAGAAAAATCAACTATGTATTTTTAATGGAAAATAATTTACCCTTCTTCCCATAAGAAGCATATACATATTCTATACAATCCTGTAAAATTTCTAGGGAAAATTGTCCTCGTAGATAGACAAAATACCTAATAGGAAAGTATAGGATCACAGAGCTATCAATACTTTGAGTTGTCATTTAATCAATTGAACAATTACTGGCTTAATCACATTAAAACCAATAAATTTGATGAGAATCAACTGGATTTTAAGAACTCCGGATAAAGGAACAGCACAACATTCTTTGATGAATCACTCAAGGACATTGTCAGATAATGCTCTTGGTTAATTTACTAAATCTCCCTGAGCCTAAGATTATTCATTATTCAAAATGGAAATATAATTTTAACTCTATAGAGTTAATATGAAAATAAAATTAAATAATGTATTTCAGAATACTCAGTAGCATGGCTGTGAATAGTAAACACTCAGTAAATATTTATTTTTAAAAGTGTTGCTTCCTTTTACCAGAAGAGCATTAGTGTAGTTCATTTCACATGATTTCCAACCTAAAATATTTTTTATTCTTTGTGGACTTAGGCCAATCTCTTGGTTCCCTTATTTATTTAAGGTTTCCCATTTTTATCTAAGGTAAAGACATAAAACTCTACAGTGGATGGTAAGTAAAAGTGGTTTTAATCACTTACACTTTGTGCTGAGAGCTGACCATAACTCCTCAGTAGCAATATACTTTGATCTATAGCCCAAAGCGCACAGAGAGAGTTTGCAGCAGCTGAGACTTGAAGGCTGATATTAGATCCTGGTAAACTTTTTTCTTCAGAGAAATTTAAGTTGACCTGAAAATGATAATAGACCAAAGAGTAAAGGGATGGCAAGCCATATGAGACTCTTTCAGACTACCCTTAGTTTTTTCAAATGCACACACCATTTAGATGTGTCTTCTCATTGAGTTACCCTCCAAACGGCATCTGTAACTTAGAAGAATGGGAATACCGGTCCAAAGTGGATGCCATAATCTTAATATTTTTTTAATCCTCCAGTGTATTAACTTTACCATACTAGTTTTCTTTTATTTTACATTTTGCAACCTTCAGAAAAATTGGGAGTTTCCTCAAGCCAACATGTTCCAAATTCTCCTTGGTTTTCCAACAACTTGAACAATTCTGAAGGAGAATTTTTTTCCCCCTCACCTTATTATTGAAACATTTTTCAATTTGGAATCTGGTACTGTCAGCTGTCATTTCTCCTCCAGGATGTAAGCTGTAGACAAGCATAACTGCAGAGGGTGCTAACTCAGTGCTAACTTCTATAGGGATGGAAAATATACCATTTTTGGCTGTGAAAAGAGAAGATCAAATTAGAAAAGTGCCTTGGTAAAATTGCTGACTCCTTCAGCCAGCAGAAGCCCTCCATGGCTTTCTAGCCATCTCATCCACTACCAGTGAACAAGAGAGTGCATAATGTAACAAACTAATTCATAAAGCATTTCCAGAAGTTCACCAAACTCTTAAATAAATTATAAAAGAAAGTGATAATTGGACATTCCTTAATGTTTCAAATTCAACGTCTTATTTTGTTTCACTTTTTAAATTCTTCCTTGTTTGACTGTAAAGATACTTGCTGTCTGTCTTGGAAGAGAAAGGGAAGGGTCAGTGGCCTTGTCCCTTACAATAGTGCTTTGGACATAATTAATGCTATAAATATTTATTAACTAACACATTTTTTTTTGTTTGAAATTACGCCTATTCATTTAATAAGTTTTTACACATTCTCAAACATCTGATTTGAGGCAGTAAACAACCCTAAAAATGGGGGGCTATGATTTTAAAGAAAAATGTAATATACACCCCCCATTAAAACATTCTATTTGCATTAAATTCTATGCTAAAATTATGGGCCTTACCATTATCACTGATCTTGACTTTATGTTGTCCATGAAGAATGATTACACCTTTTGCAATTACCTAGAAGAATGAAAATATTATGATGAACTTTAGGCAAAAGTAACCTAATTTTATTCAATTATAGACTTCTATCATTTACCTCTTTTCTTGGTCTGAACAATAAAATTGAACAAGTTCATCAGTGAGATCAAGATACCTGTAAGTGAGTCTATAAGCCTAATAATTATATTCAACAGAATTTAGGCATCTTGGATAGGTTTGTTTTAAAGCAATTTAATGTTTCACATTCTAAAACAAACCATTCCCTATGTTTGTTATATCTTGGTTTGTTTCCTATACATGAAAAAATTTCCACTCATATTTGAAAAGTATTGAATTATAATTAAATGCATTTACTTTAATGAAATAAAACTACTCAAAGTCATTATCAAGAGTCTTCCAGTGCTTGAAAGGTCTTTCTGGGTGATGGACTTGTTTGATCCATAAGGTATAAGCAAGGAATGCTCATCCATCTCCAATCAAAATTTAAGAAGAAAAAAATAAAGGAGGGGGTGTCCCAGAAGAAAGCTTCTCTCACGTCACCTATATCAGCAACCTTGTGCAAATTTACATCAACATACTTTAATTGTAATCTCTAAAGTGCAAAGGCTGGAGATGTGACCTCTGTTAAGAAAACCACTGTATTTCAAATTAAAATCTTAGTATAGTATTTAAAAAGATGCTGAGATTTGGAGAAAATTTAAAACTTCCATAAGATCACACAGCCTGAAACTGCTGGAGCTGGAAATCCCACTTTTGTTAGTATTTCACGGAACTCTAAAATTGCATTAACTATCTGGAGTGCACTGATTTGGTAATTAAATCCTACAGGAGATCTGAGTCTCTGCTATTTGCACGATACTGTATTTGGAACTGTAAGAGTTGCAAAGAAGAATAAGACTCAATATTTAATAAGACTTTTAGCCACTCTTCTGAATACTGTTATGTGTATTAAATCATTGACTCCTCAAAACAGTAAGATAGGAACTATTATAACATGGGTAAACTGAGGAAGAACAAAGAGGTAGAGATATTTACCCACGTTCATGCAGCTATGCTGCCTTTTAAAAGCATAACAAACCATTCATTCATTTTGAAATATTGTACTTCTATGTGTCGTGCACCATCCAAACACAGTCCTGGACCTCATGGAGGTTACAGGATAGTTACAGGTTACAGGCAATTTGCAAATGATCACATAAACAAAGACATAAGCACAGACTTTGATAAGTAACATGAGGAGAAATAAAGCCCACTGAGTTCATTATGAAAAGTTATGTAGAGTTGAACTGTACAATGACTTGAATTGTCTGGGTGATGAGAGAAGGTTTCTTTAGAAAGTTTCATTTAAGCTAAGAAACGAATGATGAAGAGGATCGTCTAAGCAAATAGAGTGCAGGCAGGTGGGGTGGTAGTGGTGGCAGGTGGGCAGAAGGAAAAGAATGTGGGAAGCTCCTGAGACAGAAAAGAGCTTGGCTGCCCATGAAAATGAAAGACCTCTGTGTCTGCAAAGAAGAAAGTTATAGTGCAGAATAATGCAGTTCTCAAACTTTTGCATACATCAGAATCATCTGTTAAAACAAGATTGCTGGGCACCACCCCCAGAGACTCTGAGCCAGTAGGTCTAGGGTAGGGCCTGATAATTTTCATTTCTAAACCCATTCCTAGGTCATGCTGATGCCCCTAACTTGAGGATCATTGTCCTAAACTCTATCTAGAGTTAATCATTGATTCTTCTGTATCACCTTTCTGACTGCACACATTTCATTTGTTGCACTTATGTAATTATAGTTTAATGTTTTGTCTCCAATTACACTTTCTCTGTTTCCTCCATTTCCACAAAGCCATGAAAATCTTCCAGTGATGTTTGCTGATTGAATTAATTCATGTTTCATTAATTTTATATCATCCTTATCAATCTTAATAAAGGGCCATGCATCCAGTTAGACAACATAAAATAATAAAAAATACTTCATTATAATAATTTTAAAAAATTAATGAGTTCCTTTCATGGGCCAGGTATTGTTCAAAGGGCTTTTATATGTATTATTGCATTTAATTCTCTTAACAGCCCTCTGATTAGACAATTTTGAGTAGATCAAAAAATTAAAGTTCTCTAGAGGTTAAACCATGATTTGATCTCATATATGCCCAAGTGGAAATGAGAGACTATGAAAAAAGTATGGTGAGAAAAATAAAGTAGATAAGGATTATGATGACTTGGCTTGTCTTGTTAAACAGAAACTTCAGTTCTATAAGTTATATATTTTGCATTTACTTTGAAATTTATCATGATATAAGAACAAGAAGGTTTATATTAGGTTCAAAGCAGTTTGAAAGTCACAAAACGATTTTGGTTGTGGAAGAATATTATTAGGAGGCGGGTGTGGCTCAATCGATAGAGCTCCCGTTTACCATATGGGAGGCCCCGGGTTCGCCTCCCGGGACCTCCTTGTGAGGGCCGGCAGGCCTGCGTGGGCGCGGTGGGCTGATGCAGCAAGACCTCACAGCAGGAGGCGGGTGTGGCTCAATCGATGGAGCCCCCGTTTACCATGCGGGAGGCCCCGGGTCCCCTTCCAGGGGCCTCCTTGTGAGGGCAGGCCGGCCCGTGCGGCGCGGTGGGCTGATGAAGCAAGACCTCACAGCAGGGGGGAGATAAGCAGACACAGAGAAGACACACAGCGAATGGACACAGCAGCACAAGCAGCAAGGGGGGGATAAATAAATAAATAAATAAATCTTTAAAAAAAAAAAAGAATATTATTAGTGCATACCAGATAATTGAAGGTTGCTGTGTAGGTTTTGTCTTCAAAGTTATCCATATTCAAAAGGTAGTGCACCATCACCTGCTTCTGCTGGTTGCATTTCAGTTCTTCTGTCACTGGGACAATCTTTAGGAAGCTATTAGTCTTGGAGTAAAATCGGCGAACAAAGTACTCTGTCTCTGGGTAAGTAGGCAACACCCAGCCAGGAGCATTGCAGTTTTCATTGATCTTGTAGGTTGCCTAGATAAAGAGTCAAATTTAGAGACATTATGGGATAAAGAGAAAAGAGAAGTCAAACAATATTTTAGAAGATGGTTTATCATCATGCTGCTCTATCTCTACATGGAATTTTCTTGGCTCTTCTACATTAAGTCTAATCTAATTTCCCATTCCTACTCTGCAGTCATACTTTAAAGTGACCCGTAAATGGTTTTCACAATTTACCTTCTATTCAAGGTATCACTTAATAACATTTCTCTAAAATTTTTACTCTTTTCTGTCCTACAATTTCCATTTTTGCTCCATAAATATCCTTTAACATAGACCTAAACCTTAGATAGCAAATACATTGTTTTCTTTTCCAACTTGCTTTTAGCTAACTTACTTTCAAAGTGATATTTGGGTATGTAATCTTAGATGTATCCAAGGAAAATTGAGCAGTGCCATTTATATCTGTGGTATAATTGCCCACAATTTTGTCCTTCAGGTGCAACTGGACGACTTCATTTGGGACTGGAGAGTTGTCTGGATGAAGCAATTTAATCTGTACAAGAGGAAGAAAATAAATTTCTGAAACATTTAGTGAAGTCGGGAATCAATTTTTTTTCTGCATGAGCCAAGGTTCTGGTGTCAACACTCCCCTTTTCTTGTTCTGTGTGTACTTTCAGGGTAGTTTCATCTACTATTGTCAAGTATGTGACAGTTAGATACCATAAATACATTAACGACCCTAAACTTTATTTCTCACACTCATAAAGATCTCTTGAAACTCAGGCCCGTATCTTTAACTGCATCCTCAAAAATTTTATAATAAAAATAATATAGAAATCATCAAAATTGAACTATTTATCAATCTGCCCTTCTTTCTCTCTCATCAGTCTCAGGGATTAGCTCAACCATTCATTCATTTAGCTACCCAATTCAAGTATTCAGGGACATCCTAGATCTTTTCCCTCACCCACGTTTTCAACTGTTGATAAAATACTCTCAATTTTATTATTATTTTTTAACATCTTCTGTTTCCAATTGACTATATTCATTGCTATTGGGGATTGAGTCATTCACCCCACTAAAAAACATGCTCTAGTCTTAATCCGCCTTCCTATGGATGAGAACCTATTTGTGAATAGGCTCTTTGAAGATCTTATTATTTGTTAAGGTGTGGACTCATTTGTGAATAGGTTCTTTGAAGACACTGTTTCAATGAGGCCAAATTGAATCAGGGTGGATCTTAAGCCACATGATGGAGTCCTTATAAAGCAGAGGAAATTCAAATACAGTCTGTTAGAGAAGGCCAAAGGAAGAGACCATGTGGCAGAGGCAGAGATGCAATCTAAGGAAGCCCAAAGATTACAGCAAGCCAGCACCAGGATGTTCCACACTGGGAGAAAACAGCCTGATAAGACCGTGATTTTGGATTTCTAGCCTCCAAAACCACAAGACTACAAATTCCATTGTTTAAGGCTACCCATTTCATGGTATTCGTCATAGCAGCCCTGGCAAACTATCAGAACTGCCATTGCTATTGTCTTATGTCAATTTGTCATCTCTTTTTTTTCCTGTTACATTTAATTGCCTCCTATCCAATCACTCTCTCCTGTGTTGCCACTGCCTGTTCTTTTTCCATACCAGTGACAAACCCAATTTTCTAAGATGCAAAACTTAATTTATCCTTCTTCTCCCTAAAACTTTTGTTGAATACTGTAATAAACCATAGTTATTTGCTAGAAATCTTCTCCTTGTTTTACTACTACAGGCAACGCTGGTCTTTAGAGGTCCCTTCCCAAATTGGCATATTTGCACTAGACACAACAATGGCATCAGTATCTACACCAGTTTGGAACCTGTAATAGCATCTTTCTTTATAACACCTGAGGCTTCAGTAACCTATAAGAGCTATTCCAGATGCCCTCTTCGCATTTCAGCGGATTTCTGCCAAACACCTTCTGCTTTCTTATTTTTGGCCCTCCCCCATCATTTTCCTATTGGTTCAAGTAAGCCCTTATTCTTTTTTGTGGTTGGCATCATTAGACTAATGCATCATTTGTACCATTAAGCTCCCTAGCTTAATAATTCACCTTTATCTCAAGACCCGACCTTGTAAAAAAAAAATGGACTTGTCTCTGCAATCTATATGCCATGGAATCATGACTCCCTGCCTTTGTGGCCCACACAGAGGTTCCAACTTTAGTACAGCTTGACCAGAAATCAGCTCCTTTGAGCCCTTTTTAATCATGGGAGACAGAACAATCCATGAGATTCCCAGGGGCTTTCCTTTCTTTCTTTGTCCCCATACCCAATAATGTTGGCCAGAGACACAAGCCCAGTACAGACTTCAGGTACCAGATATGCAACATTCTGTTTGTGGCATGTGTGTTTGTTATGTGTCCTGAACTTTTATGCACTATCATTTCAGCCATCCACCGGTGCTGCATCTATCGCTTATGAGGAAATTTTCTTGTTAGCACATGACCTTGCCTTGCTATCACATTCAGATAGAGCTGCCTCTGGAGACATTACCCCTGGAGTCTTGAAAGCCCCTCTATTCTGGGAATAAAACTTAACCTTCAAAAGACCTCCTAGCAACACTGAGCCATGTGCCTAATGACCTTATCACAGACTGCATGGCCAGGTATATCAGCTGTAATTTCCAATAATGCAGCTAGTAAAGTGCTCTCCTTCATCACAGAGTAAGCAGCCCCCTTTCCAGAAGTAGGAAAGGAATGACTTGCTTCTATTGGCACAGCTCCAGGAGGTGATAAGGGCATTTCGTCACCATGGAATGGCCATAAAGCCAGAATTTACCATATTTTTAAACTAAAATATCAGACTAAGGTTGACATTGGTCCCCCTAAAATGATCAAGTAGATTGAAGCCTTTATGTTGGTTGCCAAGACCTAACTTTTATAAAAGCTAAAAAGGAAGATCTGTCCAGGCTGGGTATCTGCACCTGTGTTATGATAGAGCAGACTAGTTTGTCCCAGGAGGCCTGATTCTTGTAGGTACCACCTCCCCGCAACCCCCAGAACTTAGAGCCCACCTCGTTTGGCTTTCCTGGTTCTCCCTTACAGGAGGCTGTGTCCTGAAGTCCCTGACCACAGGTTAAGTAACACTACACCTCTATGTGTTCAGCAACTCTCAGAAGGGGTGGGAAGGATTTGATCCTGAGAAGCTAGGGCTTAAGTTCACACAAAAATAAATCCCAGATCCCAGGTCCGTGCGAAGAATGAATTCACTGAGCTGAGTTTGGAGCCTGGCTAGAAGATTTTAACTAATTAATGTTAATTTTTAGATGGAATAATGGAATTGAGATAGTGTTTTAAAAAGAATGAAAAATCACCCCTGATTGAGAACCACTATTTTAGGGGTTGCAACATTCTAATTTTATTACTTCTTAATATATTGCCTAATAAAGTTTGGCCCCAGGGGCCCTTTGACAATGTTTGGAGACACTTTGGGTTCCCACAACTGGACTATGTGTGTGTGTGTGAAGGTGCTCCTGGCATTTAGTGGGTAGAGACAGGGATGTTGCTAAACATGAACAGGGTAGCCCTCATGACAAAACATTATCTGGCCCAAAATTTCAGTAGTGCCAAAGTTGAGGAATGATGGTCTAGGGATATGATGAATCTAAGTAATTATTGTCAATGGCTACTAGCATTACAGAAAGAGTGACAGAAAGTGTGCTTTCTGAGAAAAGCACACACCACTATTCTTGTATTCTTGCCCACCACAACCCCTAAAAAGTAATTGAACTTGAATTCGATCAAGCCTCAAAACCTAACCACCAGTTTACAGGAAATACAGGGGAGAGAGGAAAATGCTAAATGAAACCAGAGGAACGCAGTCAGAAAAATCTAACCTTAGAGAAAAGCTGCAGAGCAAATTACACAGTTTCTTCAATAAATATATTTCAAGATAACAAAAGAGAGAGGGAAGAAGATCCTATATACTTTAAATAGGATTAGGAGATATATCAACCAATATAATATATGGACCTTAATTCTATGTTTTTGTAATAAACAAACTGAAAATATATTTAAAAATTACCACCAGAGAATTTGAAATTTGAATGTCTTCAAGGAATTATTTTTTGTAATAATAGAAATGAGGTAATGCTTTAAAAATAAAAATTGATGATGCCTTGATTTCGACATTTTCTGGGCCTCAAAACTGTGAGCAAATACATTCTCATTGCTGATGCAGAACCATTTCATGGTATTTGCTTAAACAGCTTAGGAAACTAAAACATGGACCCTGACGTAGATTAGTTAAATGGTCAGGATTTCACTGACGTATCACTTATTATGACTAGAATTAAATCACTATTTCTGAAATTATGTAGTTAATGTCTATTTTCTCTTTTAGACTATGATCTCCATAAGGGCATGGATAGTGCCTGTCTAGTTCACCCTTATATCTGCAATACTTACAAGGATTATAGATTTTTTTTTGTCCAAACCTGAGCAGTTTTACAGTGAATTAATAATGACACCTTGACAAAAGGCACAAACCTAGACAAACCTGTGAAAACCTACAATGTAGGATACCCTACTATGCTTAGCACAGAGCTTCTCACATAGTAACTTCTCAGGAAATAGCTGTTGGATGAATGAATGAATGAATGAATGAACAAATGAACAAAAGAAGATTAACGAATGAATGGATAAGCATGTAAAGAAATTATTGCTTCTCTTACCTGACCCAAATAAGGAAGTCCCTGCTTGTAGACTCTATCCATATTCTCAAATCTAATCGTCATCAATGACGAATCTATGAATATGAACTTGGACTGTGTAAGTTGCACACCTAGAGTCAAATAAGATTATTAGGAAAATATCACCAAACAATAGCCAAAGAGAGCTACAGAAAAAAAACTACAAACGTCCACCATTCTTTCCAATAGTTTCCATATCCTAAGCAGTTTGAATACATATCTTTTATAAAAGAAAATTAACAAAGGTGGAATGAAAAACCAAAAGCTTGTCATTCTCAACTGCTGTTCTTGCTCTTTGTCAGGCTGATAATTATGCAATCTACGCACATTCCACTTTGAGGGATTAGTAACTTTATTAATTCCCCAATAGTCTTAAGCAATTGTTTATCAAAGTTTCTTTTGTTGTCTGTTTGGTTAAAACATACACTTTAATCATAATAAGAATTAAATGTGCATTATTGGAAATTAAAAAGTTTAAAGATTACAAAATGACCAAACTTCAGATATACCAAAGATAACAAAAATTAACACTTTAGGCTATTTCCTATCAGTTTTTAACCTATATATTCCTATTAATATAGTTGTATATATACATATCCACATGTAGACTTATATGTATATATGCATATGTAATTTTATATCACTTTAAACATTATGTTGGGAGTCTATGATACCTTTCCAAAAAATATAGATTTTAAATGGCTGCATTATAGTCCTTTTAGGAATGTATATATCATCATTTAGTAGGCATTCTTTTTTCTTTATTTAGTTTGGTGTGTCAAATATATTTATCAATTAAATGTTTATTTAATACTTGAATTTCCCCAGGAGGATGTAACAGATGTCTAAAACTCTGAATAATAATATATATATATTAAATTTAACATCTCATGAGCAGAAATTTCATGGAAATATCAGTAATACATGCATAAATTAAGAAAGATGCTATTAACAGAAAAGGAGTGGTCAGCACAGAAAAAAGGATTTTAAGGAATAAAAGTTATCATTTTGTACTTAAGGGAGAGGAAGGGACACTAGATCAGGGAGACACAAGAAATTAGTCTTTAGAAAAATGTTCTTGGTTGTGAGATAAAGATATTTTTATTGGATTTTTTCAGAGGTATGGTAAAATACTCTCCCCAAACTATTACACTACCCTTGGTCTGATTTTATGCTCACCAAAAAAGATTTATGTCAAAAACTAAATTTCTCAAATTATAGGTGGAATCATTAAAGGAAACGAGTATGCTGACATCTGAAAAGTGATACTTCCGTTACAAATTATTGAATTGGCATTCTGACTTCTGATTTAGTCTCTTTTGAATTTAATCTTTGACCTCCATCACCAGGAATCGAATAAATTTTGATTGGGATAAGAAGCATTCAGGTTTTGGATCTGAGGAACTAATGACAAACCCTGGAAAACCATGGCTGTATTAACATTGTGTAGCTGCCCACCTGCTAGCAATGCAAACTGGACAGTGATAGCCGTTGGGGTCCAACTGCTTTGAGTTCATTACCTGTTCCAATTTCTGTGACAAGAGCGTGCACTTCAAAATACCTGCTGTATCCTTCCCGATTTAGCTCAAAGCCTTCTGTGTGAATAACCTGGGAGACACAGCCATCTTTTCCTAACTGAAAAATAAATGAAGATAACAGTAAGAGAAAAGTTAAATTTGCAAAAGACTGTGATAACAGTAGGGAAAAGGTGTAACTTCTGGGAAGCAACTTTAATAATGCTGTATTAACCAACTTCTAATTTTATAAAGTAATTCTTGCACTCTTATAATTTAAAATTTCGGTTCATGTATTTACCTAAGACTCCATTTGATTTTTTTAACAGGTAAGGTTGCTTTGAAAATTCAATGTATATAAATTACTTAGCCCATCTAAGATGTCAACTGATAAGAATCTATTAAATGGTAGCTATTATTATCTTTATTACTATTGCTATTGGTGTTTGAATAAATAAATAAAGTTTAAATTTTAAGGACCAAAATATTCATAATTATTTCTGTTCAAAAGTCTTCTTTGGGGAGAGCAGATATATATGAGTGTGCATATGTGTGTGTGTTGATAAATGGCATCACACTGTTTGTAATATTGTAATATGGTGATGGCAACTGTATAGTAGCCAGTCAGCCTTTAGCATGATTTTGGCTGGAGTCCTTGCTATATCCTAAAAGTGCCTTTTTGTGCCCATTTTCAATTAATGGATCTAAAACCTTCCCAATGAATCTCTTCAGCAAATTCCTTTGAAAATTTGAAAAAGTTGATTCCTCTTGCTAGTAGTTAAGAACTCTGCAAGACACATGCCCTTTCTGGAACTCCTATTCATTTATTTCCAATGAGAATTGATTGAGAGAAAAATAATTCGATCACTCATTTAATATTCTTAAATACATGTGGACATTTTCTTATCTCCTGACTAAACCCACAAGCATAAGCTAAAATGGAAGACATAGCACATTTCTAGTACAGTGGTAGTATGTGAGTTACAATCTGGAATAATTTTATAATTAAGAATTGAAATTTACCACTGAAATGATCAAGACAAAAGAAAAATAGATAATTTACAAATGGGAATAGGAATGTAGGGAAAAAAGCATAATTTTTCAGTATAAACAGGGTAACAAGGAGAAAGGAGAGTGGATGGAAGGTGAAGATAATAGTAATGTATATTTATGAATTTGCAGAAGCATCTCTTACCTGATTGGTAAAATTTTTACAGAGTGAATTCATTGGATACCTACAAACACCGTAATATGTAGATGCCCTGCACACACTAAGCTGAACTTTCCCTTCCACAGGTTTGCCATAGGTATACCTAATGGGAGAGAAAAACAATACAATTACAGAGATCAATGTCATTAATCTGCCTAGGCTGTTTTGAAACATTTTTTTAGTGGTTGCAACCACTACTGCAAACTGCTTTCAAATAGCCAACTACCTTAAATATTATTTTCTGGAGGAAATCTAAAACAATAGGACTGAGGAAAATTCAGGTGAATGTTTTTAGCAAAGATAGCTTTTAATTATAATTGTTGAAAATCAACATGAAGAAATCATATATCTATGTCACTAAAATACAATGTAAAAAACACAATATTAATAGAAAGAAAAGAAAGAGAGCAGTTATTGACTAATTTCTTAGGATAGTATTTATTCAATGTATATTTACATTATCTATAAATATAATAGTATTTATTTCTGTGTTTTCAAAATATGCCATGCAATGAGCATATATTAACTTTTTGTGTATTTTACTTTTACAAGGTAAGTTGTATTTATTTTTAATTACACAGGAGTATATAAATATATTTTCATTGTTAAAAATTCAAACAACAAATAGAAAATTAAAATTCCCTTTGATCAACAGGTTAAATCTTTTCCTCTCTCTCCCTTATGCTCTCTCTCTCTCAATATATATTTAGACATAGATATAAATACATAGAAATATTTATAAATTTTTAATTTTCTCTGTGTGTCTGGGTAAATGGGATCATACTATTTGTAATATGCCAGTAGCAGCTACATACTAGCCCATTAGATTCTAGCACAATTTTGACTGGAGTCCTCGCTACATGCCAAAACTGGCTTTTTGGGCCCATGTTCTGATTCTGGTTGTCAAACCTTATCAGAGAGTCCTTTCAGTAAATTCCTCTCCTTTAAAGTTTGAAAATTTTGATTCCTAAGCTAGTAGTGAAGAAACCTGGCTGATTCAGGGTTTCCTTCTGGAACTCCTCATCACATCCTTGCACTTTTCTTTCATTATGTATTTTTTCCCACTCGGGCTACATTCTATGAGACTTCCCCAAGCTCATCTTCCAGATGACTAATTCTCTCTTCAGAACTATCTATTCTTCTAGTTGGTCTACTTCATATATTTAGTTTAATAATCAATTTGAAAAAGAAATAATCAATTTGCTGAATTCCATGATATTTGACTATTTCTTAAAAGATGCACTATTTACTCACTTAGTATTTAAAACTGACTTTTTTCTAAATTCTTATTCTGGTTGACTTTTAATTGTTTTCTCAGGTATAAAGTGCTCAATTTTTAAAAATTTAATACTTGATTTCAAATTGTTGGAGTCTTCAAGTGTTTGGTGATTCATGTTTTTGTATGGGAAATTCCCAGCTGCTCTGTCCCAGAGTGCCTCTTCTGCTTGTAGCAGTATTCCTCCAGTGAATGTGACACAGGAACTGAGTGGTAGTACCTGTTCATCTGGGCTTTGGGGATTTCCATCCCTCATGGGTGCTGCCAGCTACCAAACTCTCCAAGCAAAGTACAATGGGACTTTCTTGCCCCTTACCTCTCTTGCCTTCCCCCAGTCTACCTTGGGGGTGAAGACAATATAGGGGCAACAAATTGTTGGCCATGCCCTTTCTTTCCATTCCAGGCTTCCAGTCTAAAGCAGGCACATGCTGGGGGACTTTCAGTGTGGCAATTTGGGTTACTGGAATCCTTCCCTCCTCCCTCCCTCCCTCCCTCCCTCCCTCCCTCTCTTCCTTTCTGCATTCTTTCCTTTTTTCCTTCTTTTTTAAAAAAAAAAAATCCAAAAGGAAAAAGAAAAGCAATGTAATATAATGCCCATGAGATTTGATCTGTGATCAGGGAAAGAATCAATTCTCACATCAGGTCTGAGGAGACAGTATGTTCTACTGGTGCTCTAGCTGTCATTCCTCATTACCTGAGCTCCACCAATGCTGCTTAACTTAGTGAGGAGGGAGGCAGGAGAGAGCTTGAAATGCCTGGCTGCTGCTCCCGCCAAACACATCTGTATTGCCCCTCTGTCTCTGCCCTTGACTCTTCCACCCAGTGCACTAGAATTACTGTAGAGTTCCTTTCAACTTAA
>JAQZBX010015809.1:0-18180 GCA_029593785.1 Cabassous unicinctus
TCAGTACTGCCTTTGCCGTGTCCCATAGGTTTTGGTATCTTATGTTCTCATTTTCATTCATCTCAAGATATTTGCTGAATTCTCTTGCAATTTATTCTTTGACCCACTGGTTGTTTAAGAGTGTGTTTTCCCTTTTTTCTGTCCATTACTTATTTCCAGTTTCATTCCATTATGATCAGAGAAAGCGTTTTGTATAATTTCAATCTTTTTAAATTTATTGAGACTTGTCTTGTGACCCAATGTACAGTCTATCTTGGAGAAGGATCCATGAGCACTTGAAAAGAATGTATATCCTAATTTTGGAGGGTGAAATGCTCTATAGATGTCAGTTAGGGTTAGTTCATTTATCATATTATTCTAGTTCTCAGTTTCTTCATTTATCCTCTGTCCAGATCGTCTATCCAATATTGAGAGTGGTGTATTGAAGTCTCCAACTACTATTGTAGAAACATCTATTTCTCCCTTCAGCTTTGCCAGTGTGTGCTTCATGTATCTTGAGGCATTGAGGTTAGGTGCATAAATATTTAGAATAGCTATTTCTTCTTGTTGAATTGCCTCTTTTATTAATATATAATGACCTTTTTCATCCCTTATAACAGTTTGTATTTAAAATCTATTTTGTCTGATATTAGTATTGCTACTCCAGCTCTTTTTTGGTTACTATTTGCATGGTATATCTTTTTCCAACCTTTCACTTTTAGCCTGGTTATGTCCTTACATTTGAGGTGAGTCTCTTGTAGACAACATATAGATAGGTCACATTTTAAAATCCATTATATCAGTCTGTGTCTTTTGATTGGGGAGTTTAATCCATTAACATTCAATGTTATAACTGTAAAAGCATTACTTATTTCACCCATTTTGACCTTTGGCTTTCAGTTGTAATATCATACTATAGTATATATATATATTTTCACCCTTTCCTATAGTCTTCATTTCTACACTCTTCTCCAAGTGTCTCGCCCCCCTTTTTTTTCTTTCAGGCTGCAGCACTCCATTTAGTATCCCTTGTAATTCTGGGCTTTTGGTAACATATTCTAACAGTTTTTGTTAGTCTGCGAAGACTTTGAATTGACCCTCATTTTTGAAGGATAGCTTTGCTGGATACAGAATTCTTGGCTGGCAGGTTTTTTTCTTTCAACATTTTAATTACATTATACCACATTCTTTTCTCATCCATGGTTTCTGATGAGAGGTCAGCACTTAATCTTATCAAATTTTCCTTGTATGTGATGCTTTGATTTTCTCTTGCTGCTTTCAAAATCTTCTCTTTATCTCTGGTATTTGTCATTCTGAATAATAGGTGTCTTGGGGTAGGTCTATTTGTGTTTATTCTATTTGAGGTGTGTGGTCCTTCTTGGACATTGATATTTATGTCTTTCACAAGGGGAGGGGTGTTTTCAGTCATTATTTCCTCAAATAATCTTTCTGCCCCTTTTCCATTCTCTTCTCCTTCTAGGACAACAATAATATGTACGTTTTTGCCTTTCACATTGTCATTCAATTCCCTGACACCCTGTTCCATTTTTTTCCATTCTCTTCTCTTTCTGTTCTCCTATCTTTTCCATTTCAGGTATTCTGTCTTCAAAATCACTAATTCTGTCTTTAAGCATTTCCAGTCTGTTCTTATATGCCTCTAATGTATTTTTAATCTCATCCGTCAAGTCTTTCATCCCCATAAGGTCAGTTACTTTTCTTTGCAGACTTTCAAATTGTTCTTTATGCTCACCCAGTGTCTTAATATCCTTTATCTCTTTAATCATATTTTCTTTTAATTCTTTAAAATGATTTATGAGAGTTGTGTGATTATCATTGATTAATTGTCTCAAATCCTGAATCTCTTCAAGATATTTGGTTTATTCCTTTGGCTGGGTCATCTGTTCCTGTCTCCTAGTATAGCCCATAATTTTTTGCTGATGACTAGGCATCTGATATGTTGGTGAATTTACTCTGATGGCCAATTTCTCTATCTTGCCTATTGTTATTATTTTTTTCACAGCTTTTTGTTATTTGGTTCAACATACCTTGTCTTTAATTTCCCAGCTTAAGTTACCAAAAACGATGCCCGGGACTCACTAATGGGTTGCAGACTTTCTCCTAGGAGTTAGGTAAAGAGAGCTCTAAAAGCACTTTCTGTCCATGTAATTTCTAGACCCACCAGCAGATGGTGCTTGTTGGCGCACGTTTCTACAGAGATGTATCTCTCTTGGTGTTCCTTTCTTTTCACCTGGCCAGGGCTGAGATCAAAAGTGGGCTCTGCTGACCGAATTCACTGAAAAGAAACCCCCCAACTCCGTCTCCCTTTTCCCTTTTAACATCTGGCAGGGAGGAAGATGTCTGGTCTCTTAGTCAGCTTCAATGTGCTGCAGGTTTTACCGCTGCTGAATATCTCCAGGGTGAGGGATGGGAGACCTATCTACCAGCTGGGAAGTTCAGCAACTCATGATATGCTGCTTCGGCTTCTTTGTCTGTCCATCCCTCAATCTCCTGTGAGCCATGAAGCTCTGTCCTGGTCTGCTGACCCCCAAAACAGGTCCCTCTGGCTGCTTTAGACTTTTTCTCCACTGTTTTCATGAGTGCGCTGAGCCTTATCTGCTTACCGATGCCATGTTCCCACAATTCCCAGAATAATTTTTTCTAATTGTGGAAGTTTGAGATTATTTATGAATCCCAAAAGAGAAAGATTATGTTCATAAACTAATTTATTCCTCTAGGTGTGATACTCTTTGTATTAAATTCAAAGATTTTACGTTTACTTGACAAAATCAATTTAGGGCTTTTTCCACATCAGTAGAGTCTCTACTGAGGTTTTCCACTCAGGTTGAGTCTCTGCTCCCTTGGTGGGCTGATATAAAAGAGCACTTATTCAAGAAGACACAAGAAGAGAGAGAGCTCATGTTTGATCCTGGGGCCCTGGGGAGAGATGAACCATTCACCTGATAGTTTGAAGTGGAAGAGAACAGAGCAGCTGAGCATCTGTGAAGGCCCAGGAAAAAATGAGCCCTATGCCAGAGACTGATATAGGAAACCCTGGTAGACCAGGCAGAGATCGCCAGCCATCTTGCTTCAACACATGGCAGCTGACTTTGGTGAGAAAGTACCTCTTATAGTACCTTGGGTTGGGCTTTCCATGGCCTTGAGACTGTAAGGTTTTACCCCAAATAAATATCCTTTATAGAAGCCAAAGTATTTCTGATACTTTGCATCAGCATTTGTTTGGCAGGCTTATACAATAATTTTAGAAATTCTTTAGAAAACAATTGACTATTTAATAAAAATTTACAGCTATGTATTGTGAAATCCATAACATATGAAGAAGCAAAATGTATGGCAACAATGGAATAAAAGACAAAAGGTAAGAAAAAAGTTTACTCTACTTATATGGTTCTTATAATATATGTGAAGCAATATGATGCTATTTGAAAACAGACTGTTAACAAGTTAAAGGTACACAAATATAACCACAAAACCACTAACAAAAGAGACAACAGATATTTATAACTTGAAAGGTATGAGTGGAGATAAAATGAAATGGTTAATAAACTCAATCTAAAAACAGGAAAGGAAAAAAGGAGAAAGAACAAAAAATAGATGAGCAAAATATAGAAACAAATAGCAAGATGGTGGCTTTAAATTCAACTGTAACAATAATGACAAAGAGGTATTATTAGACTGGTAAAAATTCTCAACTATATTCTCTCAATATATTAATCATAGTTATTTTAAATTTTGTATCTGATAATTACAACATGTTTTCATATCTGGGTCTGGCTGTGATGTCTTCTTCCTAAGACTAGGAACAAAGCAAATATGTCCACTCTTACCACTTTTCTTCAACATTCTACTGGAGATCCTAGCCAGTGCAATAGAGCAAGAAATTGAATTAGACATATGGATTAGAAAAAAGAACTAAAACTACTTTTTTATTCACATATGACATGATAATAAATGTAGAAACTCCTAAGGAATCTATAAAAATGGTACTGGAACACACAAATGAGTTTAGCAAGGTTACAGAATGCTAAGTCAATATTTTAAAAAATCAATTGTATTTCTAAAAATTAGCAACAAAACAACACTATTTACAATAGCAACAAAAATATAATGCTGGGAGTGGATGTGGCTCAAGCTGTTCAGTGCCTGCCTCCCATATGGAACAGCCCATGTTCAATCCCAACCGCTGGTATCTCAAAAAAAAGAAAAGTAAAGCTTAAGGATAAATTTAACATACTATAAGTAACATCTATATACTGGGAACTATAAAATATTGCTGAGAGTAATTAAATAAAGACCTAAATAAAGTGATGTATCTGTTTTTCATGATTTGGGGCACTCATTATTGTTAAGATATCATTTCTCCAAAAAAGGAATAACAAATTCAATGCAATCAAAATCCTAGTAGGCTTTTGTCCCATTATAGAAATTTACAAGCTCATTCTAAAATTTATATGAAAATTCAAAAGAAGTTTTAAAAAGAACAAAGTTTGAGGACTTAAACTACATGATTTCAAGTCCTATTGCAAAGTGACTCGATTAACTATATTGGCAAAGAGATAGACATATACATCAATGGAACAGAATAGAGTCTAGAAATAGACCTACACACATAGGATTAATTGATTTATAACAATGTGCCAAGGAAATTGAATGTCTTTGCAACAAATGGTACTGTAATAGTTGTATAGCCACATGAAAAAACATGAACATAATATGAATATGATATATAATTATCATATACATAAATGAACTGAAAATGGGGTCATAAACCTAAGGTTCAGAGCTAAAAGTGTAAAACTTCTAGAGGAAATAATAAGAGGAAACCTCTGTAAAACTGAGGCAGGCAAAGATTTCCTACACAGGACATAAAAAGAATGACCCATAAAAGAAAAATTGATAAATTGGATTTCACCAAAATTAAAACTTCTGCTCACAAGACAGTATCATTAAGAAATTAAAAAGGCAGGACAGTCTAGGACCTGGCTTTCGGGAAGGTGCAGCAGCTGGACCGGCAGTGATGGTGGAAAGTGCCTTCAGTTTCAAAAAGTTGCTGGATCAATGCAAGAATCAGGAGCTCTAGGCTCCTGGAGGAATTGCCACACCCCCAGTGTATGGTCAGCTTCTAGCTCTATATCAGCTTCATAATGACATGAATAATGCAAGATATCTTTGGAAAAGAATACCACCTGCTATAAAATCTGCCCATTCTGAACTTGGGGGAATTTGCTCAGTGAGGCAGAGAATCTGGCAGAGATATCCCTGAGATCTACACGACCATCAGCGCCCATCAGTGGTCTGAGATGGTTCAGCCAATCATGGAAGCACTTAGAGATGCAACAAGGAGACGACTCTTCACCCTGGTTTCTCAGGCATATACCTCTGTAATCGCTGAGGACTTTGCAGCCTTTGTCAGGCTTCCTGTAGAAGCATCTGTGAAAGGTATTTTAAAATAAGGATGGCAAACTGACTTCACCACAAGAATGGTTATGCCCTAAAAGCCAGTTGCAGGAGCCCTGGATGTTTCCTTTAATAGGTTTATTCCCTTTTTTAGAGCCTGCACCAGTCCCACCAATCCCCAGTAAACAGCAGTTAGCCATATTGACCCATTACGTGGCTTTCCTTGAAAACTGATTTGTCATTCAGAAGTCAAGATCCACCTTCAGAATCCTGTATACCGACAAATAGAGAAATGTAAATTTTTTTTTTCAATTTATTGAATAGATTAAGTGCCTTGGCATTCCTTACTGAGTATGTGATAAAATATGCATATAATATAAAATACATTATATATATTTTCTCCTTAAACATTGTTCTGAGTAGTTGTTGAAACAATTCTCATTTTGTGATATTCATCAATTTGGATGAAGCCTATCAGTACTACATGGTGAGGTTATTTTTCCTAGTGACTCATAAACATAGCTCTCCTGTTTAATGTAGAGCAGTGGTTGTCAGCTGTTTCCCCTGCTCTCCACCCCTCCCCCCAGCTCACTCCCAGCTGTACCATTTGTTGATAGTCGTATGATTCATTTGGGGTTTGAGAAAGACTGTCCCCAGAAGGCAATATCACAATTGCTAGGGATTCAGACTCACCCTCTTTGGAGAATATGCTTTCTTTTCTCGCCATCTCCTGAGAATCACTAATTTAGAATACTAAAATATAACTGAGGAACAAAAGACCATTTCCTTTAAAAACAGTTTGTTAACTTTAGACTTTTTCTGATGCTCTGAGTGCATCCATTGCTGGCAGTGGAGGGCTTGCCATGAAAATGCAACCTATTTAAGACATTGGTAGAGAATGTTAAGTTATAATTTCTCTTTTCAGAAGACAGGAAAAGTGTGGAGTGCATGATATTGGAAGAGCAGCTATTAAGATAAGTGATACACTTGGTACAACTCTCCTTGCAGCCTGTCAGTTAATTTATATTTATCACTCAGTGCAAGTTCAGCCTTTTAGAGAAATACTGAACAACTAGTCCTTCATTTTGTGTGACAGCCCTCTGAACATTTGAACTTATTTATTGTATCTTCAGGTTAAAATATTCCCTTTTCAATTATTCTGCATTTGTTCAGTAAATATTTAATTGAATTCTTCAACTCTTTCATCTAAGGTAGTTTGTAAAAATTTCACTGTCCTGGTCTTTCTGTGGGCAAATTCTAGTTTGTCATTATTTCTCTGAAAATATGAATTTTTCAATTAAATAGAAATGATCTATATAGTCATAAAAAAGAAAAAAATCATTAAAAAGGCAAATCACATAGTAGATGGAACTAGTCACTATATATATTATATATTATATCTATAAAAATGACACAGAACTGTATCCAGGATATAGAAAGAACTGTTACAACTCAGTAAAAGGCAAATAGCCAATTACAAATGGCACACAATTTAAACAGACACTTCAGAAAAGAAGATATATAAATGGGCAATAAACACAGGAAAAGTCAATAGAGAAATGTAAATTAGAATCACAATAAGACACCACTATATGCCCAATAGAATGACTAAAATTAAAAAGACTAGGGAGCAGGTGTAGCTCAGTTGGTTGAGTGCCTGCTTCCCATGTACAAGGTCCCAGGTTCAATCTCCAGTGCCTCCTAAAACAAACAAAAAACAACAACAAGCTGGAACACTCCAAAACTTGAATTTAGCATTTCATTAAAAAACTTAAAAAAACAACAACTGTAGGAGAAGCTCATGGTGTTCATGGCATGGCAAGCCAGCCTACACTCCCATTTTGGATGTCTGGCCATGTTCCAGAGAAATCAGAGTAACCCTTGTGCTCCTACTGGGGAGCATGTATATTAGTGTCAATTTATCAGGTAAAAGCCTGAAGGAGTGAATCAGGATACGTCTCTGGCTCCCCACCTAGAACTAACTCTGCAGGCAGAAGCAGCTTGCTCATATCTATAGCATTGAAAGGAACAACTAAGTCAAAGTGGCCTGGGTAAAAGATTACCTACCATACAGCACCCAGGAGAGAGGGAAAGGAATAAAATTGTATACCTGGGAGGTAGGGAATTCTATTTCATAGAAAGTAGAGGGGGTATTTAAATTCCTATGAATGAAGGATTTCTTACGTTCATAAGTGAAAGCCCAAGACAAGATGCAGGTTCAGAAGACTAAGAGGACCCTACATCTTCTTTGCCTTGAGCTGATCTTCTTGATAAGAGAGCTGAACTTGGAAGGAGAGCACCAGCTAACACAGAGCCAGTTAACACAGTCTTTTCTGAAGACTGTGAATGGTGTATTTTGCTTTGGTTTGTTTGATTTTGTTAACTCCTGGCACTCAATAAACTCTCTGTCATATCCCTAGCTGACTACAAACTCAAGGAATAAACAGCTCAGGGACTAAATCCCAGAGTTAACACATTAAAATATTAAAATGCACAGTGTGCACATAAGATTACAAAACAAACAAACAAACAAAACCAAACAGGAAATGGTGGCCTATCTGAAAGAACAAGATAAAAATTCAGAAACCATCAATGAAGAAAATAAGACATTAGACATAACAGATGAAGACTTCAGTAATATGCTCAAGGAACTAATGGAAAACATGGAGAAAGAACTAAAGGATATCAGGAAAATGATGAATGAACAATATTATAACAATATTATATAATCTCAATAAAGGGATAACAATTTTAAAAAGAAAATAAATAGAAATACTGGAATTGAAGATCACAATAACTGAAGTAAAAAATTCTATGGAGAGTTTCAACAGCAGATAGCTGGCAGAAGAAAGAACCTGTGATTTTGAAGATTAGAAAATTAAAATTATTCAGACTAAGAAAGAGAAAGAAAAAAGTATGAAAAAAAGTGAACAGAGCCTAAGAGACCTGTGGAACATCATCAAGCATAGTGATATATGCATTATGGGACTCCCAGAAAGAGAAGAAAGAGAGAAAGGGCAGAAGGAATATTCAATGAAATAATGGAAAGGATCTCCCAAGTTAATGAATATGTGTAATTGTAATGCCCAAAATGTCACAAACAGGATAAATTATAAAAGAACCAGACCCAAACAAATAGTAGTCAAACTGTTGAATGCCAAGGGCAAGCAGAGAATTCTGAAAGCTGCAAGAGAAAAGCAACATGTTATATGTAAAACATCCCCAATAAGATTAAGTGCCATTTTCTCATCAGAAACCATGGAAGCAAGAAAATTGATTAATATAATATACCACATTATTAGAACAAAGAGGAAAAACACAAGACCATCTCAATTGATGCAGAAAAGGCATTTGAACCAATTCAGCAACCTTTTTGATAAAATCACTCAGAGTACTAGGAATACAAAGCAACTTCTTCAAAATAATAAAAGACATTATGAAAAATCTCATTGGTGAGAAACTGAAAACTTTCCCCCTAAGATGAGGAACAAGACAAAAATGCCCATTGTCACCACTGTTATTCAACAGTGTACTAGATGTTCTAGCCTGGGCAAATAGACAAGAAAAAGAAATAAAACTCATCGAAATTGAAAACGAAGAAGTAAAACTTTCCCTATTTCTGGATGACTTGATCCTATATAGAGAAATTTCAGAAATATCCACAACAAAACCAGGAAAGCTAATAAACAGATTCAACAAAATGAAAAGTCACAAGATCAACAAGTAAAAATCAATACTATTTCTATACACTAGCAATGAACAATCTTAAGAAGAAATCAAGGAAAAATTCCATTTAAAATAGCAACTAAAAGAATCAAATATCTAGGCATAAATTTAACCAAGACTCTAAAAGACTTGTACTTGCAAAACTTCAAAACATTGCTGAAAGAAATCAAAGAAGACCTAAATAAATGGGAAGAGCATTCTACATTCATGTATTGGAAGACTAAATATTATTAAGATGTCAATTCTACTCAAAGCAACTTACAGATTCAATGCAATCCCAATCAAAATTCCAACAGCCTTTTTTTGTAGAAATGGGAAAGCCAATCATCAAATTTATACAGAAGTGTAAGGACCCCAATTAGAAAAAAATTCTTGAAAAAGCAAGAAAAGTGGAGGACTCACACTTCCTGAATTTAAAAGTTATTACAAAGCTACAGTTATCAAAATAGAGGAGTATTAGCACAAGGACAGACCTTAGAACAATGGGATCAAATGAGCATTCAGAAATAAACTCACATCTATGCACAATTGATTTTTAAAAATTTTATTGAAGTATATCATTCATACATGAACATACATAAACAATAAGTGTATGGTAATAGTTGTGAACTTACAAAACAAACATGCATAATATCATACAGGGGTCCTATACATCAAGCCACCACCAACACCTTGCATTGTTGTGAAACATTTGTCACAAATTATGAAAGAATATTGTTAAAATCTTACTACTAACTATAGTCCATATCTTACATTTGGTGTACTTTCTTCCAACCCACCGTATTATTATTTTTAAACATATTTTTATTACAGAAGTTGTGAACTGACAAAACAATCATGCACATGTTTAGAAATTTCCTTACAACACCCCTTCACCAATGTACCACACCATGATAGAATATTTGTTACAGATTATGAGATAATATTATCAGGCTATTACCACCAACCATGGTCCATAGTGTACATTTGGCACACTTTTTCCATACTTCCCCATTATCAACACAGTACATCTTTGGCATAGATGCATGACTATTACAGTATTGCTGTTAACCACAGTCCATAGGTCACACCAACTGTATTTTTTCTGTGCTTCTCCACATTCCTACCACCCTGGAATAGTGACGTACATCTGCTCTAGTTCACAGAAGAACACGCTTGTATTTATCTGTACCATCAACCACAATTCTCAACCATTTCTGGGTTCATCGTGTTATTCAGTCCCTAGATTATTCTCTAGCTTTCTTTCAAACGACATTTACATCCTTAGACTACCCTTTCCAGCCACATTCCCATTTATAAACCAGCTACTACTATAAACCAGCTACTATAATGTGTTATCATCAACTCCATCCATGTCTACACTTTTACAGCAAAGTTAATTAAACTTCTGCATACATTAAGCATCAGTAGTCCTTCTCAGCCCTCCTCCTGTCATCTAATAACCTATACTCTAGATTCTAACTCCATGCATTTATTCTTCATATTTAGTTCATATTAATGAGACCATGCAATATTTGTCCTTTTTTTGTCTGGCTTACCTCACTTAGAATAATGTCTTCAAGATTCGTCCATGTTACCATGTGTATCCCATTTCCATTTCTTCTTTCTGCAGCTTAGTATTACATTGTATGTGTATACCACATTTTGCTTATTCATTCATTGGTTGATGGACACTTGGGTTGTTTCCATCTTTTGGCAATTGTGAGTAACGCCACTATGAACATCAGTGTACAGATGTCTGTTCCTGTCACAGTTTTCAGTTTTTCTGTATATATTCCTAGTAGAGGATTGCTGGATCAATGGCAGTTCTATATTTAGCTTCCTGAGGAACTATCAAACTGTCTTCTGTAGAAGCTGCACCATTTTACAATCCCACCAACAGTGAAGGAGTATTCCTATTTCTCCACATCCTCTCCAACACTTATTGTTTTTTGTTTTTTTAATAATGGCCATTCTATGTGGTGTGAGATGATATCGCATTGTCATTTTTATATGCGTTTCCCTAATAGCTAGTAATATGGAACATTTTTTCATGTGCTTTTTGATATGGCCAGATGATTTTTGATAGAGATAACAAGTCTATTCAATTGGGAAAGAGTGGTATTTTCAAGAAAATGGTGCTGGGAAACCTGGCTATCCACATTCAAAAGAATAAAGGTATACCACTACTTCACAGAATATATAAAAATTAACTCAGAATGGAACACTGTTCTAAATATAAGATCCAAAAGTATAAAACTCCTAAGACAAAAAATAGGGAAACATTTTTAGGAACTTGTGTTAGGCACAAATGTTAGGCAATGGTTTCTTAGACTTTACACCAAAAGCATGAGTAACAAAAGAAAAAAAAATAGATAAATGGAACCTTAAAATATTTTAAAAAAGAAGCTTTTGTGCATCAAAGGACTTCATTATAAAAGTAAAATTACAACCTAAAGAATGGGAGAAAATATTTGGAAACCACACATCTTATAAGGGTTTGATATCTAGAATATATAAAGAAATCTTACAACTCAATAATAAAAGACAAACAACCCAATTAAAAATGGCCAAAAGTATTGAATGGACATTTTTCTAAAAAGGATACACAAATGGCCAATAAGCACACAAAAAGATGCTCAACCTCAATAGTGTATATTAGCCTTTAGGGAAACAAATCAAAACCACAATTTTATGCCATTTATATCCACTAGAATGGTTACTGTTAAAAACATATGTATTAGTCAAGGTTCTCTAGGGAAATCGAACCAACAAGAGATATCTATAAATACTATGAGATTTCTATTTATTTCTATTCATTTATTCCTCACAGCAGTCCTGGTAAAAGGTGTGTCCTCTGGACATTCCTGGGGTAGGAGAGCAGTTCTTACATGATAAATCCATTCTAACATTTCAATCTCTAAGCCTTTGGAGTCCCTTATCTACATTATGCTGGGGCAATTCTGGCATTTCAATCTCAGGCAATGTATGTCACTTTTTGGTCCATGTTTCATTCAACCACTTGAACAAACTGTTAGAGTCCTTTCTAACCCCTTGAGCTACAAGATTGTATGCAGACTATCTGCTTAGCGTGCCTGTTTTAGTTTGCTAAAAGCTGTTGGGAGCAATATATCAGAAATGGATTGTCTCTTATAATGGGAATTTATTAGGTTAAAAGCTTACAATTCTGAGCCTGAGAATAATGTCTGAATCAAGGCACTAGGTGAAGCTCTTTCCCTGAGAGTTGGCTGCTGGTGATCTTGGATTCCTGCCACATGGCAAGGTAGGATGGCAGCTCTGCTGGTCTCTGCCTTCTCCCCCAGGCTAATTTTCTCTCTGACTCATTATCAGGCACATGACACAACATTATGGCGGTATCAGCTCATCTCTCCCCTCTCCTCTGGGCCTCTTTGCTAGTTCTGCTTCAGGCTGCTCCATCTGTGGCTTTTCTATCTCATGGGTTTATTGATTTCAACTTCTGGAGGCTTCTCTCTGTCTCTGCCACTTTTTTCTGTCTGTTTTATTCCTCTCTTTATAAAGGACTCCAGTAAGATTAAGACCTATCCTGAGTCATGCCCTCCTGAAGTGAGCTAATAAACAGGAAGGTTCCTTAACTGATCTAATCTAATCAAAGGTTCACAATAGATTCAACTTAAGAACATAATTTTCAAGGGTCCACAAAAGACTCAAACCAACACAGGGCCCGTATCAATATATTCAGCCTGTTCCAACTTTATATTCCTTCTAAACATTGTTTCTGATATGATTTAATATTTTTTGGGATATTGTGATGGAAGGAATGTATTTTTCATATGGAAAGAACATGTCTTTTTGGGGTCCAGAGAGTGGAGTGTGGTGGTTTGAAGCTGTATGTACCTCAGAAAACATGTCCTTAAATTTAATCCATCACAACATGGAAACTAAGTGTTGGAGAGGATGTGGAGTATTAGGGACACTCATTCATTGTTTGTGAGAATGTAAAATGGTGCATTTGCTGTAAAGGGCAGTTTGACAGTTCCTCAGAAAGTTAAGCATAGAATTACCATATCACCTGGCAATCCCACTTCCAAAAAGAATTAAAAACAGATATGCAAATAGATATTTGCACACCCATGCTCATAGTGGCATCATTCAAAATTGCTGAAAAATAGAAGCCACCCAAGTGTCCATTAACAGATGAATAGATAAGCAAATTGTGTTGCATACACATGCAATGGAGTATTATTCAGCTATTAAAAAGAATGAAGTTCTGATACATGTGACAATTGGAATGAACCTTGAAGACATCATGTTGGATGAAACAGACCAGACACAAAAGGACACATATTGTATGATGCCATTGATATGAAATAATTAGAATAAGCCAAATCATAGATTCAGAAACTAGAATACAGGTTACCAGGGTTAGGGTGGGGGTAGAGAATAGGGAGTTAATACTTAATTGGTACAGAATTTCTGTTTGGGGTGTTGGAAAATTTTTGGTAATGGATTGTGGTGATTGTAGCACAATATTGTGGTTGTAGGTAGCACCACTGATTTGTATATTTGAAAGTGGATAAAATGTGAAATTTTAGATTTTATATATGTTACTGGAATAGTAATAAAAAAATAACACAGAACTGTAAACACAAACTGTGAAGCCTAATGTAAACTATGGACTACATTTAATAGTATAATCATAATAATATTCTTTCATCAATTATAACAAAAATATGACACTAATGCCAGTTGTTTATAATAGGGAAAACTGTATGTGAGGTGGGATATGTGGGAATTCTGTATTTTCTGCATAATTTTTCTGTAAACCTACAAGTTCTGTAGTTAAATAAAAAAAGAGTACATTCTCAGTTTATTTGAAACTCTAGAAAAGACAAACCTAATCAATAGAGAGAATAAGATTAATGATGACCTGAGGCTTGGGTTGGTCAGGTTGTCTATAATTGGATACAATGTTCTGTATCTTCTATAATTGGATACAATATTCTATATCTTCATTGTTGTAAGGGTTACACAAATGTATATATTTATAGAACATCACACTGTGTATGTGTGTATGGTTAAATAAAAATTAGAGGGGATTAATTTCTCTAAAATTGCACATATATATGTATGTATATGTACTTAAAATGAATACTTTGTGTTATATGTAAATTATATCTCAATAAGGTGATTACTAAAAAGAAAAAAAAACTGAAACTTTTGAGGAGTTGACTGCACTTTAGCCTCCAAATTGATTCTTTAGGATTAATGAAAAGTAATGTGTGTCTAATCTTAAAATTTTATACGTATACTTACATCTAGTCACCATAATAAGCAAGAAGTATATATTGTATTTTCCTTATTTTATTAATGAAGAAATTATGGCTTATAGATGTAATTACCTAGTCTCCTGTAGCTACTAAGGTTTGAAATTTGGGTCTTCAATCTTGTCTCTTCTTTCTACTGCTGTAAGTGGCAGTGTTCTGCCTTATTCCTGGAAGAAAGAACAGAGGACTGCAGTAGGAACTAATATTAAAAGTCATTCCCAATCCTCCTGGAAAGAAGCATATCAACTCTGAGGGCCAAAACTTGCTGCCTCTAATTTTTGATAATCAGTCTACAAACACACACACACACACACACACACACATATATATGTATGCTATTTTTAAAAGAAAAACAGTAGAATAATAATGTAGTATTAGTGGATATAGGAGCCACAATGTCATGAAAGACAATCCTGGAATTTTACAAAGAGTTTAACTTTCTCAAAGTCATGCAGTAGATTACTAAAGGCAGAGCTTTTTTCATGAAACTAATAACATTCTCACATTTACAGAATGGACATGCAACATATTTTATATGGCCAAGGTAGCATAAAAGTCTAAAAGATCAACCCACAATGTCCAGGGAGCAAGATGAACAGAACCTAAATAGCTGGTTCACTTATTAACCGCTGCCCCCACCTCTGTCCCAATTCCAATAAACCGTGACAAAGCAGTGTACAGGTCTACTTAGGTGAACCTGTTCCTATCACTCAGGACACTGCTATCTAATAGAAATAAGGTTGGTCTGAACTGATGCAAAGAGAAGGGACAAGCAAAGCAGCACCAAAAATTCAAATTGCTGTCGTAAATGAGCTGTTTGAGGGAGTTCCTGACAGGCACAGTGAGAACCTTAAATTAGGTTCTGGGCAGGTAGGATTGGAGTGGTCAGCTTAGTTACTAAAACTTCCTCTTGAGAATCCCTGAAAAATTGGATCTATTTTCTTCAAAAATGTGTAAATCTGTTCCATGATATCTTCTATAATTGTTAATACCTACCTCACGTACCTATTATTAGTGAGATAAATATTGAATCCTAAACACAATAGGTAAGATTGTTTAGGATATACTTTTTGAAGTATGTAAGAGATTCTACATTTGAGAAATTTACCAAAAAATATTGAAAACACTTTCCTCTACTAAAAAAATGTTGCTCAGAACTAGTTTTAGAAGTTGGCTTCCCTTCTATCCCCAACCAAGCCACTTCATCTTCAGAAACATATATTTCTGAATACTAATTTGATGAAAAACCATTCTAATACCATACAATCACACTAAAAGCTTTCTCCAAACAGCTGGCTTTACTACCTCATTAGAGTGTATTTCTCATGCAATTTTATATGGTGTTTCAGGCAGAATTTTGAGTTTGAACACAGTTTTCATTAGGGTTTTCAATATTCTTGAAGGTTATATAAATCTCAGTAAATCTGCATTTGACAAATCCAATTATCTTCTTGCTGTAGGTTACAGTGACCAACGCTGATGTCTGTCTTTCCTCACAGGTAAGGTGGAGCTTAGCAATGATTAGATTTACAAACAGAATGCAAAATTTAACACTGGAATTAGTCTCCAAGAGTTTATGAGTTATACTTAAATTATTTGGAGTAAAGGAGAAATAACATCATTCTGGGAAGTTTCTTTATTTCCAAAGAAATCCTGAGGCAGCAAATCCCATTACTCGAGCTTATAATTGTTAAAAATTATTCATATGATGCTATCAGTATGCAAAAGAAACAGAAGACAAGCCTCTCTTCAATGCAGTAAAATCTTTAATTAAACCATAATTCAAATAAATGTAGCCATTAATTAACTTTCTCTCTCTTTGTTTTACTCCCTTCCTTCATCTGACCCTCATTCCCTCCTCCCTCCCTTCCTCCCTCCCTCTTCCTTTCTGCCTTCCTTCTTCCTGCCTTTCCTCCTTCCTTCTAAAATATTTGAATGAAGAGAAAGAACAAAATGATATCAAGGATTTAAATGTAAAAATAATGATAATAATACTATCTGCATGCAAAGTCCCGGAGATAGTAGATTCTAGCAGTGTCTGTTTATCTGGGCAGGACCTTCAATGCTGTCCCAGGAAAAGTAATTTTAGAATAATAACCCAAGGGGCTAGAGTTCAGAATTACACAAGATTATTTGATCATCAGAAGATACAAAAGTAGGAGACTGTTCTTTCTCTATATTAGGATTTTTAAAATGAAATTTTAAAATCTTTAGTTAGCGCCCAGTGAAACTAAACCAAAATTTCATTACCTAACATATTTTTAAAATAAGTTTTTAATTGTAATTTATTTGAAATCACATCTCATGCTGTATTTTGAAGAGAAACACATCTCCTTGGAAGAAGCAGCCCAGTGGTTTGAGAAAAATGCTCTTTTCTATAACAAATGACCTTGTCTTCTGGTACAAGGGAGAAATGTGCTTTATATTTATTTGATTTTTATTTTATATCTAATATTCCTAAGTCATGTTGCTTCAACAGTTTTGTCTAAAACATGACAAATTCAATTGTCATTACAGTTTGAATTGTGGGGAGACCTTATATAGGAATGACCTAATGAGAAGTTGGAAGTATGGCATTAGAGTGCAGGGGACAGGTGAGTTCTGGAGGCATTAGATGAGGAAGAAGCTGGGAAGAGCTCATCACAGAAGCAAACTGAGAGAGAAAACAACAGATTATTGAGTATTGTACTTTGTGGGGAGGTCAAACACATTTAAAGACTGTATGAAAGGAGTCAAAATGATAAACTTCTAGATGACTGCAGTCAGCAATTCTCAACTGTTTTCCCCAGCCTCAATTTACCTGCAGTGCATTCTTTATAATGAAGGGGCTCACCATGACCATGGAGTCATTCTTGGCAAGATGAGGCAGGGATAGGAAACTTGGGGTGCATCAGAATCTTGGGAAAGTTCTGTGGTGATTTAGGTATGTTTTGGTTTGGGGAGGTAGAGCCCTCTTCCTTCTCTGCCCCCTGTAAATCCTCTTTCAAGAATCAAGGTGTCAGCTGAGAAGAATGAGGTTTCATGATGCCAGAAGGGGCAAGCAAGATTGGTACAAAGAGGATTGACTTAGAGTTCAAAACTTACATCTTGTACATCTAAAGGAACCAATCAGAAAAGTTTATTATCCTTGTCCCTTCTTCTTTTACTTCTTAGGTGAACATACTTTTTATTGTATAAGGTGAGGAATTGCAATTATAAATATTGACTTTGAGTGATTTCAGATTTCTGCTGGATGCAGGCTCCTTTTTGGAAAAAAAAATAGCACCTTATTTTGCAAAACAAAACAAAAAGTGAACAAATAATCCCTCCCAATATTGTCATAAACAGAATACTTTCCAGTATATAATAATAATTTTCTTTTAGCAGGAAGTAGCCATGTTACAAATATGGACTCGTTATTTTATAATGTATGTTTTATATGCAGAAAAGTATTTTTGAAGTTGAATATTTACACTTAAAATTTATAAAAATTAAATCATATGTAGGCAGTAAAAGCAATATAAAACTAGTTGAATGAGCATAGATTGTAATTTTAAGAGTAAATTTGAGGATAATATTAAATGATATTAACATGATGTAGATGATATATATCGATATCTATATTTTATCTTATATCAATGGATATTTACAAAACTTGAATTGGATGTTTTAATAAGTTCATCAACTTCTGCTACCACAAACATTTCATTGGAACTGCATATAGTTGTTCCTTCAAGTGATTTTTTATTAATATTCTTTAAAAAATAAGGTAGGTCTCACTCATGGAACTTGGGTA
>JAQZBX010015809.1:18280-37241 GCA_029593785.1 Cabassous unicinctus
ACCCTTCCCAAAATGAGAAGCCTGGGAAAGCACACATCAGGAGCACTTGAATCCAGGGCCCAGTGTCAGCCCTCCTCACCCTGATCAGTCCTGCCATCTTGTTTCCCAGCTCACTGGTGACATCTTGGCTCCTTGGGAAGGTCCTGAGACCTTGCAGCATCCAGCATGTTTAAATTAGCACCAAGCTGGAGGGCTCTGGGAAAGGACTCTGCCCTCCCTCTTCTGGAAACTCTGTATGCATGTGTATACTCAACATGATCAATATTTATTCCATCTTCAGGTTGGAGATAGCTACTAAGTTACAAAGATCTCTATGTGATCAATTACCTGGCAGATTAGTACTATCTTTTCCCTCAGTGTTTATTCTCCAATTTATCATGGGATAGTACCTGGAAAAATTCACATTTTGAGGTTAGCTAAAACTATGATGCCCAACATAGCCACCGGCCACAGGTGGTTACTTATATTTAAATCTAAATTAATTAAAATGAAATAAAATAAAATAGAAAATTCAGTTGCTCAGTCTCACTAGTCACATTTCCAGCACTCAATAGCCACAATGACTAGCAGCTTCTGTATTGTATAGTGCAGATCTAGAGCCATAGAACAGTTTCATAATTGCAGAAAGCTCCTTTAGACAGCATTGAGCTAAACTAAATTATGAAATATGCCTCCTTTCATTAGAATCTTATATCTTGCTTGGTTTCTGAAATAACCGAGTAAACAAATAAAATAATAATTAGTAAATAAACATTAGTGAGTTACTCTAAAACCATGAAATTTCATTTGTTTAATGTGGCATTTGTAGGTTCATATTAAAATGAAGGTAGGTTTTATATGAATTGGTAAAGAAATCCATCCTCAAAGGAAGCTTGGTGATCCTCACAAAATGTGTCTGGAGGTAGCATTTGTGCAGGTGTAGCTGGCATATACAGCATAGCCATAGACAGCATGATTCCAAATAACCTCTTAATTATTTGTCCAGTGTATTTTTTGTCATCTAAAAATTGTAGTGACTTTGCTTCACTGCTCCAAAAGATATTGCAGAACTAGAAAGCAAAATTGAATGCTTTGTTTTTTCTTTCCTTTACTCAGTCTTTAGGATAAAGTGTTAAATTAGATTATGATTTCTATATTACAGATCAATACAATCCTACAAATCAATAAGAAAAAAGTAGAAAACTCGGTAGAAACATAGGCAAAAATCATAAAAACATAAACTGCAAAAAGATGAGGTCCAAATGACCAATATAAATGAAAGTTGCTTGGCTTCATTAATCATCAGGGAAATGCAAATTAGGATGATAATATGATTTCACCACACATCCATCAAAATGACAATGATGAGAAACACCGAAAATATCAACACTCGTACCCTGCTGGTTGGTGTATAAGTTTGATCAGACACCTTGGAAAATTATTTGGCAGTAGAGCTAAGCATATGCATACACTATCACCCAGCAATTCCATGCCAAGGTATATAGCTAATAGAAATATGCACAAATGTGCATCAAAAGGCATGCACAAGAATGTTCACAGAAGCACTATTCACAAGATATTCAAACTTGGATTTTTGAATACTCAAAATACTCAAGTATTCTGAATACTCAAGTATTCAGCAAGAGTAAATGGGTACATTTTGGTCTAGTCATGTAGTAGAATACAATACAGTGGTGAGAATGCATGGACTACAAAATATTCAGCAAGAGGGATGTATCTCATAAATATAATATTCAGTGAAAGAAACAAGACACATTAGAGTAACATAACTTATGAGTCCATCCATATTAAAAAAAAGTAAACTCACCTATGGTATTAGTAGCCATAGTAACATAGTAGCTATGGTGGTTATTCTTATAGGAATAGTATCTGAGAGGGGACTGCTTACATGAGTGTGTTCACTTTGTGTACACTTAACAATGAGCACTTTTCTGCATGTATATGATTCTTAAATAAAATGTGTATTAAGAAAGAATAACTTTATCAGTTTATGACTTTGGTACAGAGAAGATACACTCCGGGGCAAAGACCTTTGACAAAACTGCTATGTTGCTAAGTGCATAAAAAAGATAGAGGTAGAAAGCCTAACTATTAATGTCCACTTTTATCTTTTGAGAGGATCTACAGAAAATAATAACATCCCACATAAGTCTTCAGAACAAAAGCATCCTGGGGCTTCAGAAAATGCTAAGGAAAACCTAATTGGTTCTATCCAGGACCCCGCAACAGGGCTCTTGTTTTCTGAGCCCTAGCAGAGGGTCAGAGTAAGTTTTCTGGTTGTTTCAGTCCCAGGACAAGGTATTCTGATGTCTCTGAAATCAACAGCATGAGCAAGAACAGAGTCTAACTTATTTGAGAAATGATATCTGTTACCACATATTGACCTCAGTGACTTCTGAGGGCCATTAGAATTATGGCCTTGGAAATCCACAGTGCATCTGCTTCCTCATGATACATTCATTGGTGTCAGTACAAAGTACTCAGGGGTGGTGGTACAAAGTGTACTCATGTCACAGTGGGTCTTTTTCCAATTATATGTCCAGCTGCATGTGCCTGAGCATCTTGTACTAATATCTGTACATTCATGCATACACCCAGTTTGTTAATTTATTCAACAAAGTGATTAATGGGAGTCTACATTGAAAGCAAAATGGAACCTAATGTTACAGCTGGAAATTGACTACACTTTGAATTCTCTTGGGGTAAAATGTCATGCTACCAATATTCTTCTCTGCTGCCAAAAATCTGCAAGTGAAAAATTGTATGCTCAATTAAGTCCAGAACGCCAGACTAGCACTCCCAGTCTGCACTCCTCACAGTTTGTATACTTTCTGCCAAGACAAGTTCATTACCTTCTAGGACATTTCTAAGTATTAATATACAAGAGTGGAAACAAACATTGCTTAATATTCTCTGCAATTAGCCGAAGGGCATCAACAATAGGATATCTTCTTCCTAAAAGAAAATAGAAAGGAAAAGAAAAATAAATACTTTCTGAAGGAGAATTTTATTTTGAAATTGTAAATTGCAAAAGAGTTTAAGAAGAATCACTAAAATGCATGAAGAAAATACCTGAAATAATTCCAAATACAGGAACAGAGTACCTTTTATTATTTTGCCAAAAGAAAGATTAGTTTGTTGTTGGTTAAAGGACTTGACTCATTAAAATCTACTTATATAGGTGATGAATTTGTTGGGTGAGAAGTTTCCTTTCAGAGAGAGAGATGTGATAATTCTTTCAATGAATCTGTCCATGAGGTAAGGATCCATAAAGAAGAAACTTAAGCCCGGGGAGAATACGTTTCACCTATGAATATTGAGAAAGAGACCCATGAGGCTCACATTTAATCTACATTCACTGAAAACATTTGTACCTTCTAAACTCTGCTTATTCATGCAAGTGGATTAACTAAGTACATAAACTGCTGCTTTCAGCTCGGGTTCTCCTGTTTTGTTTTTTTTTTTTTTTTGCCGGTAAAGGTCACACTGACTCATACACGAAAGCTTTTGTTTATATCTCAGAGTAGCTGACCCCAGTGCACCTGCTTTTGAATATCTGGCAAGAGACAGGCTTGCAGATGAATATAGCTCTTTCAAGAAGTTGCTTACTTTAAAATAAAATTAGCATTTCCATAGGTGCCAAACCGCTGGCAGAGGAGAATAGGTACCTCTGTGTGAGCTGAAGACAGGTACATTGTGGAATTGTGGCAGCATCTGCATGTTCACCTTACCCTATAAATGATGCCTCTAAACATTTGCTAAATGGATGAGTGAATGAATGAATAAATGAATGAATGAATGAACAAACGAACTAGATTTCTTTGTCCCTTTTTACTCCATTGCCAGGATTTTATTTTGCGTGCAGAGGTTTATTTGATGACTCTATAGAGAAGGAAGAAGTGTGATTTAAGCACTTCTCCTTTTTTCACAATACTTCCTGCCCTTCCTCAAATATCAACCTTACTGTCACATGAACTAAAATCTTTACTGTCATAGTGATTGAAATTCAACCATTAGAATTATCTTCTTTTCAGGTTAACTTGTGCCTAAATCTTTCAAAGGATATGGGAGGAGCAGAAGGAGATAAATTTGGAGGGTATGGAGGATTAAATGGAGCAGAGGGGACATTGAATGCAATACCAAGAGGTTAGATTTCATTCTGTGATCCAGTGGCAAACCAGTGGAGGTTTGGGGCAGGGGAATACCATGGGTAGATGTGTGTTTTAGAAAGAAATTTCTTGTGGTTATATGTACAGTGGATTAGGAAAGATTCTTGAAGCAGGTTATTCAGAGCAGTGGCCATTCTTACGGTACAGGCAGAAAGTGATAAAGCCTGAGACAACTTCTATGCTCTTAGCAATTAGGATAGTGGTTTCCCTTGTGGGGTGTAACTGAGAGATGGCTTTCTGGGGAGAACTGATGAGTTCAATGTTGGATATTTGAGATGCCAGTAAGACATTGGGTGGGACTATCCAATAAACAAATGTGAATGCTCTTTGGAAGTCAGATGAGAGTTAAAAAAATAAAAAGGACCTTATCAGAAGTCATACACATAGAAGAACGTAGTTGAAACAGTAGGAATATAGCAGATACTAAGAGAGCAAGAAAAGAAGACAATGGAGCACTAGACCTTGGAAAATTTAACCTATGTCAAAAACTTACCTTATTCCAGCTTAGTTCATGGCATTATAGTTTCGGTATAAAATGTGTAAAATATACACTTCTGTTTTTCATTTTATGTGGTAAAACTTAAGCCTTTTTATTTTCTGTGTTTTCCAAATCGTCTTCAACAAATTCATAGTATTTTTGAAATTATATAAGAAAGTTACACAATGAAATAAGACATATTATGCAGAATGACAGAAAGAAGACTGAAGATAGCAGAGTTATTTAGATAATATCTGAAAACAACAGCTACTCCTGAGTTCTACGATTACATGCTTTTTGTTTATGAACATACGTATTTTAAAACATTTGTTTTTAAAATGTTTTTCTTCAAAAATATCCAACTAAATGGATTAGACATGCCACGTTAACTTTACCATTTGTGCCTTCTTCATATTCATTTTTTTCAATTTGCATACTTTTAAATAAGGGAATATATAGATATAGTCTCAGTGTGTCATTTATAAAGAGTAAGGGATCTTATACTAAGAAAGTATTATTACAGTAAAACAATTTATCTTGAAAGTATGTATTTTATTTAAAAATTCGGATATTGGGTACTTACATTTGAATTTAGTCTTATTCCAAATAGATTAATCAGTTCATTAATTTAAATAGTCCTCATAAAAGATAAATAGAATAGAAAATTCATGATGGAAAAACATTTTCTTAAAAGAAGTTCCAAACAACTTCCAACTGTTCTAGAAGTTTTAATTATCCTTGAAATCTGAGGTTTAATCTGTGCAGAATTGGTAAAAAAAAGTTGTTCATAAGTCTTTGGAAATGCATAGAAATGCTGAAAGCACATCATAGTGTTTGTAACTAGCAGTGCTAATATACAGGTATGATAGTTGTTGAAAGGGAAAGTCTAAGGTCATGTATATTACTAGAAGGAAAGCTAAAAATATAACAGGGGACTGTATAACATAGCGAAACCTCACATGAAATATAAGTATGGGTATTATTACATATATAAGACAGTTTTTCTTTGAAACAGAACAAATGTACGTTAAGTATACAGATGTGTTAATATCAGGCAAAAATACAATCAAAGCAAACTATGGACAGTAGTGTGTAGTAATATATTAATAATATTTCATTAAGGGTAAAAAAAAGGAAATGTACTAAGTGAAATAAAAGAAACTAGACAAAAGGTGCCACATATGATTTGATTTCATCTATACAAAATATAAATACAAATAAATAAGAGAGACGGAAACAGAATAGCAGCTATGTACGACAGGGGAAGGGTAGAGAGATTGAGAGGTGATTATTAAGGGGTAGATATTTTTATTATTATTATTTTTTTTATTGTTGTAGGAATGAAGACACTCTAATATTGATTGAAATGATGAATGCACAACTCTGTGATTATATGAAGTACCATTGATTATAAACTTTGGATGGATTTTATACTTTATGAAAATGTATCAATAAAATTGATTTAAAAAGAAAAAAGCTTTTGATTATCAATATGAATTTTCTGGAAATCTTTGCTATTTTGTAATACACATAAATCTTATCTGTGAAAACTATAAATTTAACCCACTACTCATGATTTCTTTTGGACTGTGATGTGATGACACATGCTGAGAAGGGTTTGCTCCAGTTGTCACATGCTAGAAACCAGTGACAGGCACCTACCAAGACAGAGAGCATCAGTCAGGCACTACATCTTCCATCCTCATCTGAACAAAATAGATAGGAGGAATGGCTTTTGTAGCAATTCATCCCCAAAAGAGAAGTCTAGTTCATTAGATTTGGTTATGTTTGGAGTGTGGAGAATATTTTCTTTGAGAATGCAAGGCAGCTTATGGGATTTGTACTAAAGATTTGTAAGGATTATAGCTTCCTAGAGAGCAAGATTTCTTTAATATTCTTTAATATCACCCAATACAACAGTCTGTGTGTTCTTTGTAAATTGTGCTCATTGCTTGTTGTAAAAAGGTGAGGTGATTAATATTTGCAGCATTTACTTCTTTAAGGAACATGTTCTTATACTGGTAATTACCACAAATATATTCATTTCACCTTTGAAACGATGGACTAGAAAAATTGATTAGATGTGCCAAGAAATACTAATAATCAATCGAGGATCGATATATACGATGACTATATAAAAGACAAATTGGGATTTACTCCTTCATTAGGTAAAATTAATTTTTATGTTCTTAAAAGTGTCAGGTTATAAATGTGCATTTCTTTCATGGTTGCTCCTCTTTCGTGCCTAATACTCTACTAAGTTGCTTAAATATATCACTGATTTGAAAAGTCCAGTTCAGAATTTCCACATGTGGAAAGAATATCTTAATATTACTCTCCCACCCATTCCCACCCTTGTCCCCATTTTTAAAAAACGCTTCAGTACAATAAACACATTCATTACCATTTTCTCTTTGTTTCTGAGGCAATTGATGGACTTTTCTCCAGGCAATGATGATTCAAGATGTTGGCGGGAACAAGGCCAGGACTGTCACTATCCTTGCCTTTCAAAATGTTCCAATCGCATATTAAACCTTTTCCAAATAGATGCCGGACAAATCCATTTTGACCCAGGACCAGAACCATGAAGCCAAATCTAGAATCATCCATTCTGGCTAAAGTCAAACTACTGGCAAATGCATTTTTTAAGGAATTAAATCCAATTCCTTTCCACATGGGGAAAAGCCAGTAATGAAAGCTGATGATTGTAAAAGTGAGACCTAAGATCCACAGGACATATTTATTTTGGAAAGAATGTTAAAAAGACTAAGAAGTTAAGCCATAAAACATTTTACCCACCAGTTTAGATTAAAACAACAGTTGAAAAGATAAATATTTTGCATTTTTTATACAGATGTCCAAGATAAAAAGAACTGCCATGCTAAGAGAAAACTTAAGATTACTGTAGCAAAGACTTCATAAATGGTTTCTGAGGTATATATCATTTTATAGTTTTTCTTTAAGTTTTTCTCAAAGAAAAGTTCTCAAAATAATGTATGTAGACTCTTCAGCCAGATGGATGTCTAAAATAGAGGTCAGCAATTTTTCAAAAGGGATAGGTTACTTTCTTTGGATTCCTAGGGATTGGTGGTTAGGGGATGGAAATGACTGGAGCTAAGAGTTTTGAAGGCCTGTCTCCATGTGGTGCCATGACAAGTCCATGTAGTTTCTATCCAAGGGTAGGGAAGAGGATGTGGTGACACCTTCTGACTCTCAGGCTGCCTTATGTATCACAGGGACTATGTAGCGATTAGAGGATCAGAGTCCCATCAGGAAATGGATCGTACATTCAAAATGAAATAGAGGGGGATTCACTTGCAAATGGATGGCGTATCCTGTAGGGGAGAAGAAGGACCCCAGGGGATAGTGCAGTAACCTGGACTGTTATCACACCTAGTTAGGAAGGGATGTGGGGAGGAATGGCTTCCTGAAACTTGAAAGAAGGGTCACGTATATTTGAAAGCCTTGGGAAGAGCAGTGACCTTCAGTAAGTGGCCCAGCTAGCTTAAGGGGATATTGCAGGGCCAAGAGAATAAACATCCTGACCTTGTTTTACTCTCTTCCTCTGATCTCCTGATGAGGCTTCCTATTGGCTGAGCTGAAATCTTACTGGAAGCCAATAGAAGGAGCTGGCAGGCATGTTGAAATAATTCATTGCAGACCAACCTCCAAGATAGAGAGCAGGTGGAAAACGATCTGAAGTGACAAACTGAAGACTGGCCCGGACCACTGGTTGCCAATGACCAGATGAAACCAAAAGATCCTGTGTTCAGGGATCCATTTACTACCTCGAAGGCTAGGAAACTCTTTTTTCCTTTGTGACTTAATTAAATTGTCTTATTTCTACTTATTCTTTTATGATTTTTACCCACAAAATAACCTTTTATGTATTTGAAGATAAAATTGATTTCTTCTGGCTTTCTTTTTTGCAGTTTGACCATTACACCTAAAATAAATTTTACCGAAAACATCTCTTTTCTTTCTCTTTGACTGTACTCTGGACCTTCTATCTTTTTTTTTTAAATCTCCATCTCATAAAAAATTTGTTTAATATTGCCACTTACTTTATTGTTCTTGTGTTTGCATGTGCATATGTGCATATATATATTCTCCAAAGCCTAGCATGTGTCCATAACACATGTAAATGTTTTTGTGTGATTTTTCTTTTCAAGTCTATTTTGAATTATAATTCAAGTATTAGTCTGATCTAGTTTAGTAACACTTGTAAATTTGAGAGCATATTTCTCACTCATTTTCCAGATTATCAAATACTGGAAAAGGTGGGGCTCAGGGATGATTCTTATGAGACATTAGGTGATATTATATAATATCTAACTCTTCCTTAGTTATGATCTTGAAGCTAAAAATTGTAGTGCTAAGATTAGAATGAGCATGCTTATCCCATCCTAGTTTGGAAATAGAAATGTCTTTGGGCTGAGATAAGAGCACGTTTCTTGGAATAAGACTTACCATTTCTCATTCCTTACCTTACCTGTTCTCAGCTACCAGCTTTGTGACTACCATAAAATGAAAAAATAGCTCTGATATAATTTTCTCTTCACAATGCTATAGTGTCGCTTAATAGAATTCTATAGGATGGGCCCGGTCCTAGACAACACTTTCATTAAGACATTGGTTAAAGTACAGAATAGATTTTTATCAAGGCTTCACATGACCCAAAGGTTGTGTAATAGACACTGCTGGTACCCTTTGGACCCATTTCCCCAGCTCTGTCTCCCAGCTTCTCTGTGCACTGCTGCTAACAGCTTGAACCCTTGATTTCAGAGGTTTGCCCTAGGGTATTGGAGACTTCTTGCCCATAAGGCGAGCCAGAGGACTGAGGAGTTTATTTCACCTTCTCCCACCCTCAGTGCCCACAGTTAGAGAATGATTGGTGTGGGACTACAAAACCCCAGCTTCTGGGTCTCAAAGTCACAAGGTGGGTCAAACTTTGAGGTGTAATTTATGTTCCCCTCCCCGATCACTCCAGGATCAGGCTGGTTGCAATCACCTCCTTGTTGGGATTATTCCCCTTCTCTTTCCTGTTATCCCCACTTCCTCACAGGTTTTTTCTTTCCTCAATGCTTGCATCTGGGTTCTTGGCTTCGTTGCTGTTTCTGATAGAACCCAACCTAAGACAGGTTGAAAGGAAGGTCAATGTCTTTAAAGGTTGTCTTATCACAGATAGGAAATTAAGAATATGGAACTTAATAGAAATTAATAAAGAGCTCTGCATAGGGGTTAACAAACAAATGAGGAAAACAAAATAAAACAAAAAACAAATGCGCAGAAGAAGAGGCCGAGCTTGGTAGTGCTTAATAAAATAAGGGAACAGGACAGTTTAGTAGAATATGATCATTCTTTAACTCAAACTTGTCTAAGTAAGTTGATGTGATATTTGCTATGTGATAGAGGCAAAGAGTCTGGATCCCAGTGTATTATGGTCTCATCATATTCAGTATTTGACAAATAGGTCTTGTCATTTTATGCATTTTAAGCAGAAAATAATTTAAATACAGTGAATTAGGTAATTGTTGGAAGGGCTGGAGAAGCAGGTGCTATGCTGAGCCCATGGACTCACCTGCCAGGCAACTACTGTATATCCTTTAATCAGGAAAGATGTGGAATCAGGAGGCTGCACTTGAAAAGAGTAAGTTCAAGAACCACCACTGTACCTGTAATCCTGGGATCAGGAAAGAACAATTGTTTCAACTGTCTGAACAATGTATGTGGAGCCCAGGAATCTTGACACACATGAGGCTGGTGATTGGATGCTGGAATCTCTATAAATATCCCTGCCGGCAGAAAACAGCCAAGATCAGTATGAAGATGGCCTCCATCTCACTTGCATTCCAAATATCCCATGATTGCTTCTAATTGGCTGATCTATTTTTCACCCCAAATCCTAGCTTCTAGAAAGTCCGAGACATCTAATTTTTGGCTTTCCACCCACTGAAGCATGGGTCAGCCCACTTGAAGAGGTAGGAATAATTACAGAGTGCTTATCCATGCCATCATGTTGCACAATGCCAAGGAGCATCATTCACATTGCAAAGTGGTGGCCCAGCACTGCCAATTGTCCATATCACTCACAATACTGATTAAAGACCATCTAGGGCCAAGTGTTCAATTTTAAGTGTGTTAAAGTAACTAGTGTGTGTTCATGGATAGCCATCAAGATGATAAGGGGTTTAAAAACCACATCAAAAGAAAAAAAGAATGGAAATGAGAGTTAAAATAGTTTGTAAACACTTGAGAAACCATCTGTAGACTTGTTATAGGTTTCAGTATATGTCAGAAAGGAGATAGCTATGTACAGGTTAACAAAGATGCAGATTTCGGGTTGGGTTTTTAATTTGAAATTTCATCTAAGATCTCTTTCAAATCTAAAATCCTATGATCCTGAGCTAATATAGATATATGCAGATAGGTCTAGGTCTCTAGGTACTTTTTGCAAGGTTCAAAGTAAAATATGGCTTTAGTGGCCCCTTAATTTTCACTATTTTCTAAGATACAATATTTGGTTTTGTTTGTTTGTTTGTTCCCCTCCCCTGCCCCGGAGATGGCTCCCTCATCTGTCTGCTTGTTGCCTGCTCACTGTGTCTGCTCATTGTCTCTGCTCATTGTGTCTGATCATTGTCTCTGCTCATTATGTGCTCATCTTCTTTAGGAGGCACCGGGAACCAAACCTGGGACCTCCCATGTGGGAGGTGGGTGCTCCCTGCTCACTGTGTCTGCTCATTGTGTCTGCTTGTTTGTCAGCTCATTGTGTCAGCTCATTGTATCAGCTCATCTTCTTTTGGAGGCACTGGGAACTGAACCCGGGACCTGCCATGTGGGAGGCGGGCGCCCAACTGCTTGAGCTACATCTGTTCCAGTACTTGCCTTTTTTTTTTAAGGGCTGTGTAACACTTTCATCTCTTTTATTCTCTCTGTTATTTTAATTTCATTTAATTTAAAAATTTTAGTTTTCCTTGCCCTGTACTTAGATAATAGTTTTATATCCTACAAGTATTCAATAGAAATATATTTTAAATTAAAAAGGCATTGTTCATTAATATTGTAATATTGTATTTTGAAAACACTTAATTGTTAAGAAACAAATATTCCAGGAGAAATTAGAAAAAATAAGGGAAGATATATAGATTGGTAGTTTGGGCAGTTGAGAATCAAAAGGATTCTAAAAGGAAATATGCAAAGTATATTAATAATTTGAAGAATAATCCAAAACTCAAGTATTTTATGGGCAGAAGAAACCTAGCTTTGTTGCCAAAAGACACTTTGATGAAACTAGAGAGCAAATGATTTTGCCATCTGTGGTGTCAATAAATTAGAACTGATATAACTTTGGCCTGTTAAGGAAGGATCCACATGAACCAGGATGGACATGGTTTTACAGTTTCAGCACTGCAATAGTTGGCTTTGGGCAACTGAATTCTAGAAATAAAGGCCAGAGAAATGGGGAGAGTTAATGAAGGTACTAGGTAAAAATGATTCAGAAACCTAAGGATGGATACAAAGCAATGATAAATTGTATATTTAGTCTAGGAAAGTAATATTTTAAAGGATATAGTTACTTATGGTAAATAAAATGCCTAAAATTAAGTCTTTCATGTAATTAATCTTTGAGAAAATGCAGTGGAGTACATATAAAAGAACACTTTTACATGAAATTTCTTGGGTTTGGTAAAGTTTCCCATCCTTTAGGAGGTGATACAGAAATTCATCCCTTTAAGGAAGAAATAGAAATCAATATTCATGCCAACTCAATGATGACCTAAATCAGCAATAAACTTCACATGCCATACACTCTAATGTATATTATTTGCTAATGGAAGAATAATAGAAATAATATCTTGAACGTATATGTGCAACATAGAACCAAATTTAAATAGAAACAGCTTACATGTGAAAAAAAGTGAAATTTACAAACAGCAGTTTACTTTTGGTTATCTATGCAATACAAATAAATGAATTCTTATTTTTCTCTTGAACACCAAGGATAGTTTTTCACAGTATACTTCAGTTTTGTTGCCTCAGTTGAGCGCTCTTCCACCATATCATAAATTGCACACTGGTGTTCTTAAGGAGCAACATTTTTCATATGCTGAGCAGATCCTGCTCACTGACTATTGTGTGATCCTGAAAGTAATTAGCGTAACTACCTATCCTTAGGCTGTGTCTCTTCTTAATGACACTGCATTAGAAAAAACAGTGAATGTTTTGCTCAGTGGGCCATTTTCCCCCCTACACAACATTTGCACAATAGACAATGTTGATAGGCACAGGTGAAGAAGTAGAAGGCCTACATCAGGCTACGCTTTATCAGTTTGTGGCAATGAGGATTTGGGGATGTGAGGAGATTTTCAGTGTGGGGAAAGCAGAGGAGACTTGCTCTGGTGAGGTTGCCTGGAGCAATGAAAGATCAATTATCGTGAGTATGTACCAATCAACTACTTTGTGCCAGGCACATAGTACGTATATCCTCATTGAATTTTCTCAGCCTTCTGAGGCAGATGATATTATCACATCATCTCATTATATAGTGAATGAAGTATTGAAGTGTAGAGAGGTTAAGCAACTTGCACCTCTCTACAAACCCAGGCTCTTAATCATTGATTAAATTATACCGCTTCTATTACTTGGCATGAAAAAGAGATCAAGTAGCATTATTACTTTATTATTCTGAACATAAAAATTGCTTACACTTAAAATGGAAAAATGAATTAATGCTGAGCTAGAGTTTTTCCCAGTGGATTGATGTGAGAAGACATAAGGTAAATTAGAGTTAGTGACTCTTCCTCCTTATTTGCAGATGTAGTTGGACAGAAAATAGCAAGAAGTTCGTCATTTTCCTCCTGGAAGAGACACACTTGTCATTCAGCTTCATCCAAGATTCTATCTGTAGTATCTGTAGCAGAAATAGTTTGATGAATCAAAAAAAGGCTTCTTTAGTGGGTTAATTAGACCCTTGAATTATACTTTGGTCTTATTGGTTTGACCACTTTTTTGAAAATTAAGTATAGACTTTTAATGGCATGTAAGTCCAGCTGGCAGGAGGGAATCTCATTTGTAATAAGTGTTTTAGAGTTCCTTACCATTCCAAGTAATACTATGAGAGGTACTATGGCAAAAAGAAAAAATCATTTTAGTGTTTGACTCTATGCACTTGCAGACATTAAAAAGAAATCATTTTGTGTATATTGGCTTAAAACTGATTTTAAGTTTTATAATAAGTCCTCATGTTTTTTGAGTACCTGTCACAAAAATAAGTAATCGTGGATGAGGCCACTGACTTGTAATGTCACACATGTTCCATTTGGAGCAGTAGTTCTTAACTCTGTAAGCACATTAGAATCACTCAGGGAGATTTTAAAACATGAGAATTCCTGGGCAAATACCTCAAGAAATTCTGATTTAATTAGCTTGAGGTGGATCCCTAGTGGCAGAATTTTTTTTAAAAGTCCCTCAGGTGAGGGTTGGAAACAATTGTTTAGAATTATTCTTCAGTTCACAAGTCTTTGCAAGGTCTATTCTCAAAGAAACATTTATCAAAAGCAAGGTTTGTCTGAAGCTTTAATAAGACATTATGGTCAACTTGCAATAATTAATTGACTCTGTTTTTCTTCCTACAAAAGAATTTTCCAGCTAAGAATATCTATACTACTAGGACCAAAGGAAGAAGCAGATAGGAAGTTTATTCATTTAACTAATTGAATTCTATATATGTAGCATAACTTGACTGAGGCAAAGGCTATATAAGGACCAGAAGGCATTATCTTGGTCTTTGAATTGCATTGAATCTACAATTTAATGAGGAACTAGCCAAAAAAGTCCAGGGAAGATCATCTATGGAAGGAAGGAAGGAAGGAAGGTGGAATGGAGTGTTATGGTCATGCGTAAGAATATTCCACCTCACTTTCTTTTATCTTGATCATTTCCTACTGGTGAATCCTTTGCTTTCTTTCTCCTTCTGTCATCGCTTTTTCTTGCCCATTCCTGAACGCTCTTGTGATTGTGAAAAGGCTTCTTTTTAATTGTCAGCCTAGATTTTTAGAGATAAAGACAAAAATTTCATGCCGGAGAAGTTGGATGTATGGATCTGTGGTAGTTTGAGTCTTTTGTGAACCCCTGAAAATTATGTTCTTAAATTGGTCCATTCCTGTGAGTGTGAGCCTATTGTCGGTGGGACCCTTTGATTAGACTAGATTCCGTTAAGGACCATTTGATTAGGTTACTTCAGTAAGGTGTGACCCAGGGTGGGTCTTAATCCTCTTACTGGAGCCCTTTATAAACAGTTGAATAACAGAGAAAGGAGACCACAGAGACAGAAAGAAACCCCAAGAAGCTGAGAAAGAAAGTCCCAGAAGCCAGAATCTGAAGTTAATGGATTCCGAGAGAGAGAAAGCCCAAAATCAACTGAACCTGGAAGAGAGAAAGACACAGATGAAGCAGCAAGAAGCTGAAAGCGATGAGACCAGGAGGAGAAGAGAGATGCTGCCATGTGCCTTGCCATGTGAGAGAGAAGTCCAGGATTGCCAGCTGCTGGTTTTAAGGAGAAAAACATTGCCAAATGAAGCCTTGATTTGGACATATTCATGGCCTCAGAAATGTAAGCTTTTAAGCTAATAAATCCCCATTGTAAAAGCCAACTCATTTCTGGTATATTGCTTTGGCAGCCTTTAGCAAACTAAAACAGGAGCCACTTTTTCTGGAATATTCTTCCATTTGGAGGTTTTTCCTACTTATATTAGACAATGCTATGTGCTCACCAAATCCTGTTTCATTTTCTTTTTCATATAAATACTCTCCAGTTGAAGACAACCAGGAATATACCTGCAGTTGAACAAGTTTGTATTAGTCAGGGTTCTCTAGGGAAACAGAATCAACAGGAGATATCTGTCAATAATATGAGATTTTAAAAGAGTCTCTCATGCAACCGCGGGGATGCACAAGTCCAGGTTCCGCAGGCAGGCTGCAAACCAGGGGCTCCGATGAAAGTCCGATGAAAGGTCCTTGATGAGTTTCTGGGAGAAGTTGACTGTCCAACGGCGAGCTGGGAAATTCTCTCTGAATGTTGAAATCACTTTCCATTTTAAGGTATTCAACTGATTGGATAAAAGCATCACCCATTGCTGATGCAACCTCCCTGATTGATGCAGATGTAATCAGCCATCCATGCAGTAAACTCACTGGTGATCGAAGTCCATAAATGCTCTTGTATTACAATTAGCTCAGTGCTTGCTGGACCAAACACCTGGACACAATTACCTGGCTGAATTACCTGGCTGGTTACCACATTACCTGGCTGGTTACCACAATTACCTGGCTGGTTACCGCATTAGCCTAACCATCACAAAGTTGAATTTTCTAATTTTTGCACTAAGGGAGAACACTGTGGAGGGAGTTGAATAGTGGTTTCTAAAAGGATATGTCCATGCTTTAATCTTCAGAACCTCTGAATGTGATCTTATTTGGAAAAAAGCGCCTTTGTGGTTGTAATTAAGTTAAGGATCTTGAGAGGAAGAGAGCATCTTTGATTATCTAGGTGAGTGCTAAAACCAATGGCATATCCTTATAAGAGACACACACAGACAGAAGAGGAGAAGGCCATGTGAAGACAGAGGCAGAGACTAGAGTGATGTGGACCATAGGCCACAAATCAAGGAAATGCCAAAAGCTTGAAGGGGCAAGAAACGGATTCTCCGCTAAAGCCTCTGGAGAGAGTATAGCTCTGCCAACACCTTGGTTTCAGACTTGTGGCCTCAAGAATAGTGAGAGAATACATTTCACTTGTTTTGAGCCACCCAGTTTGCAGTAATTTGTTATGGCAGCCAGAAGAAACTAACACATTTAGTAAAAGGCTGTCAGAAAGAACCTATTATAAGATGTGGGCTTTGGTTAGCTGATTTGAGGGAGAGTCTAAGGATGTGGGGGTTCAGTCTAGATTGGATGCTGTCAGAATCAGGCACAAGTCTCTTACTAGACATCTCGATAAATCTTGTCTATAAAAAGGGGTGACTAGAATGAGGATAAAGCTGTATTTGGTAAAAAAAAAGTAGCACTCACTCATTTGGCCAATGAGAGGGTGTTTGGTACTTTTGTGGGTGGCACAGTGACCTTGTTTTTGTCTGTACTTAGACAAAATTTTGTAGTAGTTTTGCTTTGTCTCATTTTATTACGGTCTCAGAGTAACCACCTCTGAGGTTGGTATTGATGAGTTTATGTCCAGTAGAACAACATGGCCTGTGAGTGCCAAGCCAGCTTCCAAATGTCAGGGGCTGCTCTTTATTCTTGCTTGATTTCCTCTGTGATATCTTGGATCTCAGCCTGCTATCTTACCATGGCTAAGAGGTAAGTTCATGCAAAATTTAGCTTCAGCATTTTCATTAAAGCCCTCTAGCATTGGATTTATTTTCCTATTTGAAGGGGAAAAACAATACTTTTTAATAAGATAATAATAATATCTGATAGTTTAAATTAAGCTTTGGAGCGGAGTGGGTGTAGCTCAGTGGTTGAGTGCCTGTTTTGCATGTATGAGGTCCCAGCTTTCAATCCCTGGCATCTCCTTAAAAAATAAAAATAAAATAAAAATAAAAATAAAAAAATAAATATTGAGCTCTGGTATTTGTTGAAGCTGTTTGGCATTAAGTTTATATTGTTTTCCTAGAAATAGGAAATTTTGTTTTTCAGATCAGATTTGTATTGCTCTTTATTGTTTAAAATTGTGTTTTCGCATACAGCACCCACTTGTCTAATGCCTTGTCCTGACTGTCTGTCTGCCTGCTTGTCTAATGTCTTGAGTATTGTTTTTCTGTAAGAGTAAAAGTCTATGGAGAGAGCATGAGCACAGGCCCTGTAAATTCATTCTTAGATTGACCTTGGGGGCTGACATGTTCAGAATATTTTTCAGTATCCTTTGGACAACATTTGTCCTAGTTTACCGTTTCAAAACCTTGTAAGGACTTCTTCCTCAGTTTTTTTTTTTTTTTTTTTTTTTAATACTTGAGAATTACTTTTGTTTTAGTTTTATCTGCCTGGAATTAAGAGGTTTTGTTTGACCCCTGAAGGGTGATGACTGGTCTTTGACCAAGCTCCCAGGATATAAGGTCACCCAAGTAACACTCTTATAGACACACTGCAGTTCTCATGGGGTCTTTTCAATATAAAACTCTTTCTTTCAGACCAAATACCTGCTTCCTTTATGTTTTCACTTTATAATATTAACTATTGTTCATATATTCTAAATGGCACAATTTCACCAAAGACAATTTGGAATTGCATGGCCTCTCTGGGATCCTTTGATATAGATAAACTTGTTCATTTGAGAATCTCCTTAGATTAAAAAAAAAAAAGTCTGACTGTCCAATAATTTGCTTTCTTTAATTGGTATAAAGAAGCTTCTAAACTCAATTTGGACTTAAAATTTTCCTCTGTAATGCAAATGTCAGAAGCATTACTGTCTGTGTGGAACCACCAAAAACCCACCCAATTCTTTCCACCTATATTCCACTATTCTCTCACCTCCTTTTCCTTCACCCTCAGGACCTTGTTCAAGATTTTTAGAGCTGATGACCAAAAATTTCATGTCAGAGAAACTGGATATGTGGATCTAAATTATCTGGAACATTCTTCCATTTGGTATTGAGGCCCTTCATACCTGTGCCAGAGGCAATGTTATGTGCTCACCAAGTCCTGTTTCATTTTCTCTGTCTAAGCACACAGGAAAGCTACGTATTCTAGCTTCTCAGGCAACTATGCTGTAGTCAAGTAATATGCTTTGGCCAATGGGCTGTGGGGAAAATGATATATGCCACTTCCAGACATGGTTATAAAACTCCCTGCGCAATCATCCCACACTCACTTTCCCCTTCCTTGGCAACCTGGGCAGTCGCATATTTAAGGTGGTAATGCCACACAATGAAAAGAACCTACATCTTGATTATCACTTAGAGGGAATCCATCAGGTAGAGATGACTGACTTGTATTAGACCATAATGTAGGTGAGAAATACATTGTTATTGTGTTAAGGCACTGATATTTGGAGGTTCTTTGTTTCAGCAACTAATTTTTTTCCTGACTATTGTAGCGTCCAAGGAGTAATAACTTCCTGGCCTCAACTTTTTGGACTGAAGTGGTAATAAATATAAAGATAGAAAAATATATTTGAGAAATAAAGCATAATTTACCTAGAGATATAAAGCAGATTTTTGGAAATCCAATCAGACATTTCACTTCATAAATAATGAATTTGAAGTTCAATACATTGATTAAATCTTATTAAGCAGATGAAAATTAGATAAATTTATATTCT
>JAQZBX010015810.1:0-37144 GCA_029593785.1 Cabassous unicinctus
TTTTCCAAAAGGTATTGATCAATGCTATTTTTTTTTTTACTTTCTTTGTTTCTAAGTACCAAAAAATATATATATGGGTGGGAGATAGTGTGGAATATTCACCCAACAAAATAGTTTCATTGTGGAAGATCTACTTGTTCCTAGCTTTAAAACAAAACAAAGAATATTTGAGTATTTTTACTTTTATTTTTGTTACTTTTTGAAGTAACAAAATCAAACATTAAAGAGCAGAGTAGCATTTTTGCTTGAAGTACTGATAAGTGTCTGCTTAAAACCAATACCAATGGGGTATTTTAAAATTAGCAAAGAAGGAGGTGCATTTCATTCTTACGTCAATCCTTTGAAGCATCAGTTTTCAACTCGATATGGACCTAGTGATTTCTTGCCTCTAAACTTACTAGTACCCACTGTTGTTCATGCTTACGTGGCAGATCCAGGCTACTGAGCTCTCCCTGTGATGGGGGAGGAGGCTTAGATGACTTTGTTGTAGAAATTTGTCCTGTTTATAGTAGAGGCCCTCTGAAATTATAGCTTGCTTGAACTCAGTTAGATATTTTAAATGGTCTAAAAATAGCTTCTTGCCAGCAAGACGGCACTGTGGCATGTCAGAGAAATGAAATGAGCCACTTCAGGTAAAAATGCTGGCCCAACATGAGGTGCAGACCCTGTTACCCACAGGGTCAGCATAATAGAAAAGCCACCCTATATAATCTTCAGAACAATTTAGACATACTGTGTTTGCAGAGACAAGGAAGAGAGGGCAGATTCTTCAAAAGAAAGGGAATTATTATAAGGTCATACCATCCAGAATGAAATCTAATGGAATTCAGAAATTATCATAACCTTGGAAGTATATCACATGAAAAATATTACACACACATATATACACACACATGCATAAACCATTGGATAATTATTTATAGTGGTACTTTAAAACATGGTGAGAACAGAGCCCTTGCAAAAGACACTAAGGCCAAAATGCAAATTTCAAAATTACATTGAGCAATAGATGTACAGTTCTTTATTGCTAAAAGCATCTGGAAATTTAAGGGGAAATCCTGGCCAATAGAACTGCAGAAGAACTGAGACACAAATTCTTAGTATAAAACTGTTCAAATTCCTGACAGCTAGATAACACTTGCACAGATAAGAGTACAGGGACCTTAAAAATCAGGTAGGGAATAGAAAGGAATAAAATCTTGAAAGAATTTCAGTGAATAATACCTCTGACTTTTCTTTTTTTAAAAATAGGTTTCACTCCCCATCTATATGCTTACTGGGCAACAGGCTTGAAGTATGAGAGGACAGAGCCCAAGGCTGGAAAAGAGAAAAAGAATTGTAACTCTGCACTAATATTGACCAGCTGCCAAATTACACAAAGGGGAACACCAGAGCACCTTGCTAAAAAAATCAGATGTGTGCAGCCATACATAAAGAGAAGTGGTATCAGCAGATCTATACCATGGTGAAGGAAAAGTTTGTTATATCATGCCAGACAGATTAAACACTTAGAACAGCAACAAAAATGTCAGAAGAACACATAAGAAAAAAGTCTCGACAAAGTATTCAAAAATTCTTGGAATAACCCCAAAATTATTAGATATTAAAAAATGCAGGGAAGTTATGAGCTATATTAAGTAAAAGAGGGCCATCAATGGGAAAGGTCAAGAAGTTGCTTTTAGCAATAAAATTTTCAAACAAGCCATATGTATATCTCTCCCTATATATATATATATCTTCAGAAATTTAAAGGAAAATATGTCCAAAAATAAAAAAGAAATATAATATAAAAAAATAAAGAGAAGGACTCTCAACAGACAAATGGAACTTATTTTATATTGGGAAATTCTAGAGTTGAAACTATAGTAATTGAGATAAAAATTCAAAACTAGGATCAATAGTTAATTGGACATAAGAGAAAAAATAATTAGTGAACTTTAAGATAGACCAATAGAAATTAGCTAATGAAAAAAAGAACAGAAAATTTTGCATGCATGTGTTGGTGTAATATCAAGAATCCTCGGATAACTGTAATACAGTATCAAACAGTCTAACATATAATTAGAATCCAAGAGGGAAATGGTAGAGAAGAGAAATGATCAGAGACAATACTAGAAGAAAAATGGCTGGAAACTTCCCAAACTGTGTGGTAAATATTAACTTTCAGATCCAAGAAGTTCAATGAAATCCAACCAAGATACATATAAATAAACTACTCCTAGACACATCAAAGCCAAACTGCGCAAAACCAAACAAAAAAAGAAAAATTTCAAAGCAGCCAGAGTTAAAAATGAGGTGCTATATACAGGAGAAGAATGGGCAGTATAAGTGTTGACAAGTCATAAGCAACTACTTAAGTGCTGAAGAGAAAGGAAAAGAAAACCTCTTAATGACAAATTTTGTGTACGGTGAATTGATACTATCAAAATGCAGTTTTAATCCATTTTCACATAAAAAGAACCTGAATTTGTCTCCAGCAGATCTGTACTACTATAAATGCTTAAGAAAATTCTTTAAGTTGAAAAGAAACGACAGCTAGATAAATGTATGAAGAAGGTGAAATGTTAAAATCTAAGTCTGTTGGGCTTCTGGTGGACCAAGATGGTGGTGCATAATGTTCCAGGATGCTGTTCCCCAAAAGAGTTTTTGAACAACTAGCAAAAACTGGCAAAGCTATCCCCTTAGGACTCCCTAAAACAGTTACAAGTTTGCAGTAACTGGATGGGAGCAAAAATATAAAAAATGGTAGGAGAAGCTCATGGTGCACTTGATGATTCCAACCTCTCCCCTCCCTGGCACACTGTGCAGCCAGCCTGCCCTTCCATTGTGGGTTCCTGACCCAATTCGGGAGATGTCAAAGTAACCTCTATGTGCAAATTGTGGTCACTGCAAAACATTTGCTGAAGAAAACACAAAAGACCTAAATAAATGGAAATATATTCCATGTTCATGGATTGGAAGATACGTTATTAAGATGTGAATTCTACCCAAACCGATTTTCAGATTCAATGCAATCCCAATCAAAATTCCATCAATCTTCTTTTCAGAAATGGAAACGACAATCATCAAATTTATATAGAAGGTTAAAGGGCCCCAAGTAGGTGAAACCTTTTTCAAAAAGAAGAACTAAGTTGAAAGATTCACACTTCCTGCATTTAAAACTTATTACATAGCTATAATAATCAAATCAGTATAGTACTGACACCAGTTAAAATATATAGGCAAGAGGATTCCATTTGAGAGTCCAGAAATAAACTCTCACATATAGGGGCAATTGATTTTTTGCCAATGGTGCCAAGTCTACTTAATTGGGAAGAAATAGACTCTTTGGTGCTGGGAGAACTGGATATCCATATGCAAAAGAATTAAGGTGGACTTTTACTAAAATCAATACAAAATGTATCAAAGACCTAAATACCATAACCAAAAAAATAATACAAATAAATACATAAATCAATGAAAAGTACAAACTGTAAGAAAATAGTGGCAATATTCATTTATACAGAAGAACTTGAATCCAGAATATATTAAGAATCCTTACAATTCAGCAATTAGAGGACCAACAACTCAATTTTATAAATGTGCAAAAGGAACAGAAATTTTACAAATAAAAATATACAATTGATTAATAGTTACATACAATTTTATCCAATTTCATGAATTATCAGGAATATACAAGTTAAAAGTCACTACAAATAATGCTATACATCAAGTAGGATGGCTAAAATTTAAGAGACTGACCAAATGAACCATTGATGAGGCGGTGGCAAAGCTGGGCCTATAACATGAGAATGTAAAATAGTGCAATCAGGAGGGATTGTAAAATTGTACAAAGATTGTGTAATACTATTTGAGAGCTTTTTGAAGTGTCAAACTTACCTACTCTATGACCTAGCCATTCAATTATTGGTATCTAAGAAAAATTAAATATTTTACATAAAATTATATGCAAATAACCTTAGCAGCTTTATTCACAATAGTCTAAACCTGGAAAGAGGAAACAGCTTACCTATGCACCTATAAGTAAATGGGTAAACAAAATGGAATACCAGCAATAATATGAATAAATTACTTTAACATGCAATAGCGGACATCTTAACTTCCTAGAGGTGCTGTAACAAAGTACCAGAGACTGAGTGGCTCACGACAACAGAAATTTATTGTCTCAGTTCTGGACTTCAGAAGTCCACATCAAAGTATCAGGAGGCCATGCTGCTTCTGAAGTCTGCAGGGTACCGCAGTGGCTTGTTGCCAATCCATGGCTTATGGAATAACTCAATCACTGCCTCTGTCACTTGGTCATCTTACTATCTTATCATCTAATCTAACTGGACTACCCTAGTCCAATTTGGCCTTAAGCTAACTAAAAACATCTTCAAAGATCCTATTTTCAATAGGAACATAGTCATGAGACTAGGGGTTAGGACTTTACCTCGTCTTTTGGGGGACACAATTCAATCTGTAACCATGGATCCATTTCAGATTCATTCTGCTTAGTGAAAGAAGAAAATTCTTTTTTAATTAAGTGACTTAGCATATTTTTGCATACAAGAAAAAAATAATGGGTACAAGACCAAGACAGTGGTAGCTTCAAAAAAGAAAACATTTAATACTTTTGATAGAAAATTCATACCATGAATTCTGGTGAATCAAATACCATACCTGATGGTTCCCACAAGCCTGTTCTCCTTGTCTGAGACTGAAAGAGAGAGGGTGCACAGACTCTTCGTGGCAAATAAATGACTCCACACAGTGCTCTCCCCTTTTTTAAAGATTACTTACAATAATGCCAGCGGCCACTTGGGTTACTGAGCCCTCATGTGCTTTCCTGCCTGAAAAAGAAGGTCATGGGAACCAGGCACTTGAACATGATTGTTTTTATGGGACAGTCTAAGAGAAGTTTTTGGTGTTTTTTTTATTTTGTTGTGGAATACTTTTTATTTTTAGTTTTTGAAACTCAAACTCATTTCAGCAAGAACTTCAAAGTCAGTTTGGACTATTTTTCATCCTAGCCCTTACCTTCCCACCTCCTATGAAAAATTGAAGATTTGCATTACACAAGTTCCATCCACCGATAATTAGGAATTGAGTGATTATAGACCTCTGGCTGTATGAATAAGCATGTCTTTATTAACCCCAAAGATATTGCTTCCAGGCACACACCATATACAAGCATTCTTTGAAAATAAACCATCATGTGCTCCTAAGCTTTTGGAAAATAATCCTTGCGATGGAAATGCTCTGCATCTTGACTGCATGGGCATCAGTGTCCTGGTTGTGATATTGTATTATAGTTTTTGATATGTTGCCATTGGGGGAAATTTGGTAAAGAGCACATGGGATCTCTCTGTGTTATATCTTAGAACTGCATACAAATCTCCAATTATTTCCACACAAAGGTTTAATTTAATTTTAAATATACAACCATAAGGGCCTGAAAAAAATAAACTCTTGTCCAGGAAAAATGAAAAAATAAAAAAGAGTGCCCCCATGAAGCAATGTCTTGTAGTAGATACAATAGCAGTCGCAGCCTGATGTCACTCAGCCTGCTATGCCAGCTACACCAGCACTTGCTCAGTGTGTTCATGAACAAAGCACTTTGATGACAGGGCTGGAGGCTTACTGAGCTCAGCTACAAGACTTTCTAGGCTGAACTGGCTGCTGTCACTGAAGAGAACCTGGCTGACTTGTGGAAGAAACCAATATCCAGGCCTCAGTATACTTGAGGGGGTACATATCTGTTTGTAGACTGGGGACACCACACTGCTTCTATTACAGAAGCATTGCCTGTCTCTCCTTGGAATCTGTTGATTCTGTATTAGGACTTGCCAGCCCTTTCTGACATGCTTCACCCAGCATTAGCATCTGGGCATTTACTGAATTCTTGAATATTATAATAACCTAAACAATATTTCTTCTAACCATGGAACTTTGGATATGGTGAGATTTGGATATGGTGACATCCAGTCATCAACATCTTATAAGATCAGGTTGCTACACAGCAGGACATGACATTTGTGGCTCTTCCTTACATAGCCTGAACACGGGTCAGAGCCGGGTGACACCATCAGAGATTCCTTGCATGGCTCTAGTAGTGGCTGGTAAGTGCACAAAGGTGATAGAGTCTGGCAAAAAGCTGTGAGTGTCCAGAGTTAGTGGGTGCTAACATCACTGTGGAGTGACCACAAGTGGCACACCAAGAGATCTTTCTTAAGGAGATTGCTGTGCTTTGCCTTTATTGGGCTTGCCCCAAACCTCATTCTCCAACCTTGCTGAAAATTCTATTCAATGCCTGATACCTGTATATATATATATTTTTCTTTTCTGCTTAATTGAACCAGAGTTATTTTATTATTTTTTAAAATTTTTTACAGACCATACTGACTATACAGAACAGAATGTCTCCTTTCAGTTTTCAGGTGTCCATTCCACTTATGCAAAAACTTTCAATTTGCCAAAGGCCGCCATTGTGAAATTACCAGAAATAGTTTGGCTGTGAAAATGTACAAATCAAGGCACCATCAGAGATGTTATTTCACCAAAGGTTAGCTGCTGGCAGATCCTGGAGTCTTGCCATGTGGCAAGGCAAAATGGTGGCTCTCAGCCTGGGTTTCCACCTTCTTCTCCAGGCCACTTTCACCTCAAGCTCAGGACCAAGCACATAGCCTGGCTCCTCTCTTCAGCTTTGAGCTACTCCATGGGCCAAGCCTCTCAGGGGCCTCTCTCTGTGCCTCTGTGCTCCATTGATTCTGGCCTCTGGCCTCTCTTTTGGCTTTCAGGGTTTTGCTCTGCCTCTCTCTCAGCTGTAGCTGTTCCAGGAGCCTTCTTTCATGTGACATGCTGTCTTTCTTTGTGTGTGTGTTTCTGCTTCCATTCTAAATTTATATAAGGCCCCAGCAAGTGGCCAGAGACCCAACCTGTGTCACATCTCACTGACCCAGTCAAGGCTCCTAACATGATATAATCAAAAGATCCCTTCACTGAATCTAATGTAATCAATGGGTACCACACTCACAAGATTGGATTAGTTCTAAGAACATGATCTTTTCTGGGATTCGCACAAAACTTCAAATTGTCACAGGCTATTATAGCATGTAGGGCCTCAAGCAAAGCCCTGAATGAAACCCAATTTTTGCCTTTATTGTTTGTGCTATGACTGTGATTCATTATAAAGGTGAGCAAGTCACTTGTCCTCATCTTCTGAACTTTTTTTCTTTCTAACACTGAAACAATCCCTTGATAATAATAGTTTGTTGTGAAAAATAACTAATGGAAAAATTTCTATAGCTATAGTGTTCTTTGATCCTGCATGGAGGCTTGCATAATAGTAGATATTGAATTAAGTGTTCCTTTAAACTTTTCTGGCTCTGTGTAGTCTGATAAAGCAAATTCTGTACTTGGTACTACATACTTTTTATCACTTATACCAGGCTTATTTAATGTGCTATGCAAGGTACCATTGCAGTGTTTTTGTAACATTCTCCTAACATGAAAATGGACTTTGAGAAGACCTTCTTTTGAATTCCAGCTTATTAAATGTGGATCATCACAAGTGACATTTAAATTGTGACAATGGTCAAAAGCTCAGGCCCAAAGCCAGAGCAGTTTTTTGAAAGAGCTTCTATTGTTTGGAATTTTAAGTGTTGTCAGGTTCCAAGTAATTTAAAATTTTATAATTTACCCTTTCATCACTGGTCTCTCTTTTTGACAATAATCCCATATTATGCACTTTCCCAGAATCTCTTACTGCTTTCTGATTAGAATATAAGTTAAAAATACTTTCCAGATACACAATCACAAATGGGTTATTATTGACAGAGTTCATAAGAGTCGTTCATCAGGAAAGTGCTTATTCATGATGCCCAACAGTCATCAATGATGTTATATTCCTCTCCTTACAATTTGTAAATTATTCATTTTGGAGTTTCTTTTCTAAAAATATTTTGTCTTAATGCATAAGTAGAAGAATATAAGTGTACTATTTGGCCTAACCATCCCCTGCTTTTCCCAGGATAATATATAATTGCTTCTTGGATATTCCTTAATATTTTCTTTTCAAAAGTAGCCTATTGGCTTTGTGGAATATTTATTATTATGTTTATGAAAAACTGCTTTCTTGTATCTGATTTGAATTTTTTGTTAACTCTTATTTAAACCTTAGGGTACCATCATCTATCATCATCTCTGGATTCTCTCAGAGGAATTTTTGCCTCTCAATGTCTACTTTTCCTCTGGGTCACTATCATGTTTCTAGGCCATATACACCCGTCCAGCAATGCTTGACTCACAGGAAAATGTTGCCTTAATTACCTACTGATAGGTATATTCTGGCATATCAACTCGAATAGGGAAGCTGTTCCAGAAACAATGGCCTATCACAATGTAATTTTCCCCACTTGCCCCTCTCTGCAGTTTTAGTTTGGTGCATGGCTATATAGAATAAATTACACATTTCACATCCTCCCTTGTAGTTCAGAAGTGATATGATTATTTAGAACAAAATATATAAACATTAAATGGAAACTTTCCCAAAAAATCTTCCTTAAAAGACACCTGATACACACTCTTTGCTCCATCTTCCTATCTTCTCCTTTGACCTGGCTGGAATGTCAGCCAGGCTGGAGCAGCCAGGGATTCAGTTAACAAGCTGGAACTCTGGAAAACATCCTTGACTAGGAGAAGAAGAGTTAGGCTCTAGGGATAGCAGAGTGGTAAGCTGAAAGGCCCAGATCTTTAACGACTAATGTACTATCCACGTTAATCCATGGGGATCCTATATTTGCACTCCATTTATCTGCTCAAATAACAAATTCATATTTGCATCACTTTTATTTTTGGTTTTCTCTCATATGCAACTGAACTTATTCCTAGACAATAACTAGATGAATTTGTTTTCATTTGACTCAAACACCTGTATGCTATCTTGTCCATTCCCACACCCGATATTTCAAACCTTCCTCGAATATAAAGTTCAAGTGTTCTTCAAGCTCTATTTGAACATCTTCTGCTATATGGAAACCCCATTTCTTTGGGTAAACCAGTCAGTTGGAACATCTCCCTTTAAGATTAAAAGGGAGACAAATAATCCATCCTATACAAAGCAGGTATTCATGAATCAAAGACATCTATTATATTTTCATTAGTATGGTTCCCCAAGCAATAACTTCAAAATAACTTTAACTCTTTCAATTTCCTCCAACATTGTAGATAGTATTACCTAGGCTTATCACAGATTGTCAACATCCCTTTCAGTAATCTGATGGCCACAAGAGCAAATTATTCTCCAGCTCAAGTCTGATGGGAACCCAAGTAGAAAGGATATTTATCTTTCTTTCATTATCACATTAATATTTTACTGGATTATAAAACCCCTCCAATTTCCTCAAGTAGTTGTGCATGACAAAAATGATTGAATGGCACCACTCATTCTGCTCTTCTCGTTATAGACAACGGCTCTCTGATTTGTGAGAGCCATAAGGCCTTGCAGTAGAGGTGAGCGTTCTGTATTACAAAGGCCCAGATGTGAGCTACTCCTTTCTAATGCTCTTCACCATCTCATCATTCACCTCTCTCTTTCACAATTATTTTTCTAATTCAGTTACCAGAACCTACTGTTTTGATTTAAAGGAAAGTTGGTTTATATTTTGATATGTAAAAGGAATAATTTATTTTTATGTATAACAACTTGCCCTCTTTTCTATATTCAGAACCATTCTGGGAAAAATGTGTGTTTGTCAAAATGACAGTTTTATTTGGGGCACGTTACCTTGAATGGGTTTACTAAATGACTCACAGATAATACATTTTCATTAAGTGTAAGATATATATAACTAGATTAGTGTATAGAACATCTAGTACAGGATTTATATGTGGCAGACAGAAAACTAAGGCCCAAGGACATTTAGTGATGAAGGTCACATATTGTGTTATAGAAAGATTCAAGCTATATCAAATAATCCCTGATCTCCAGTTATTTGTCTTATGTAACTTCTTGGTTCCTTCCAGATTGAGTCATTGTTTTGTAACCTGAGGAGACCACAGCTATTGAACTAACTTAGCAAGTTGTTCCATATGACTTCCATATAAAAGTGTGTATCATAAGGGAATTCAAGATGGTGACACCATAATACCAAGTGATTCCTCTTAGTTAGTCCTTCAGTCAATAAGTGTATCCTTTAAACAATGCATTTTATGTTCTCAGAATGAGTTTAAATTTAAGTTTAAAGTTTTTTCAAATTTATTTGAAAAAAATAAGGTTTCATTGAAAAAGCACTTGTTTGACCAAATAAATATTCAGGTGGAATCCCTAGTAAAATAATCTTTGTATATATATATGGCCATGGTATATTAAGAAAAATCTAGTATCCTTAAGCACTAAAAGTAATCAGAAGACTTTTTATGACTTTTTTAGGACTGTCAAGAAGGGAGGAAAATGCAACTGAATTCTTTTTTGACTTTAAGAGAGAGAAAGATTAGAATTGGGCTATTGCTATTAAATGGGTTGTAAGGGCAATGAAGGAAAAGTGTGACTAGAGGGTCACCCTGATGTCCCTGAACCTTTTAGTAAAAGTTCCATGTTACTGTGTACTTCTAGGCAGAAGGTTGTTAAAATAAACAAATCACTGTTTCAACCAGTGTATTTTCTAACTGGTGTGTTTTTGTCTCTTAATTAATGATCCTCCTGGGCAAAAGTAGTTAGCTCTACCCACCATACAGCTTCTTTTTTTTTTTTTTTTAAATCCAGGTGCTTATTTATTTATTTATTTATTCCACCCCCTTGCTGCTTGTGCTCACTGTGTCCATTTGCTATGCGTTTTTCTGTGTCTGCTTGTCTCCCTTTGTTGGGTCATCATGCTGCATCAGCTCACCATGCCACGCAGGCTGGCTTGCCTTCACCAGGAGGCCCCAGGAAATGAACCTGGGGCTTCCCATATGGTAAATGGGAGCCCCATTGATTGAGCCACATCCGCTTCCCTCCATACAGCTTCTTAATTGATGTAGTAACAGCTTCTGCTCAATAGTCTTATTAAATTCATTCAAGTAATTATGCTAGCTACATTTATTGGAACAACTGAAATCTTATCTCAATGCTTTGAGGCTAAAGAGGGATGGTCTTCATCTTGTACATGTGCAATTTTTTACTTTTAGAATAAAAATGTATTATTTTATATTGCATTTATGTAGCAAGCTTAATTCAATAATTTGCAAGCAGAAAGCAACTTTACCATTTCTCATGAGAGCCCCTGTACACTTTCTCTGTAAACTCTTTCTCCATAACTCTGGTGGAAATCTAAGGGATTACTAAGCATTCTGGTCACTTTCAGATAATAAATCCTCAATTCCTGTACAATATAATATTTTTCTCATCTAATTTATAACCTTGATTTCCTATAACTCAATTCTGGTTGAAAATAGGAAATCTACAATGAAAAGCGGTCTTGTTCAGAATTTTCTTCTTCTACCTTCTCTTCACTCATTATCTGATATTTGATCTTCTCCATGGTTGAACAGAGGGGAAAAGAGAAAGTTAGTATGAATAAATCTCCTTATATTTCTCTTAAAGTTATAATCTTGCATTCCATATGGGAAGTATTGCTGGCTAATTATTTTTCACATGTGATGCTCCTGTGTGTTGCTCAGATTCCACTTTCCCCTTTGTAGGGGTTTCAAATGAAGTTGCTGAGCAAGGGAAATGCCTCATCCAACCATAAGCTTAACTTCTCACCTCTGAAAGTGACTAACTCCACTTCCACCTCAGTCCACTGAGGATACTTCATCCCTTCTTTGAAGCCCTCTTAGATGCATACTCTTCTCTCTTTGGAATTCTCTTCCAAAGTTTCCAAATCTGGCTCATGGAAAATGTATATACATCCTTAGATATTCAACATGCTCTCCAATGTAGTATTCTTGACTCTACTTAAGATTACTATGATCCATCACAGACTTTTTACATTTATCCCAGAATCCATGGCACTCAAACTTTAAGAAATTCATGTTTAGTCATTTAAATGGCTCTTTTGGCTTAGGGTAAGGGGTATTAGTTACTGTTGTAACAAATTGTCACATGCTTAGTGACTTAAAACATTATAAATAAAAACATTTCTTACCTTATGGTTCTGGGAGAAGCCCAAAATTTGCTGGTAGGGTTGTATTCCTGTTGGAGGCACTAGGGGAGAATCTGCTTCCTTGCCTGTTCAAGCTTTTAAAGAAATCTACATTTCTTGCCTTGTGGTCCCTTCTTTTACCTTCAGATCTAGCATTATAGCATCTTCCAATCTTTCTTTACCTCTGTGACTTGAGATGGTCATCACATCTCCTTTCCTGGCTCTCCTGCCTTCTACTCTCTCTTATAAAGATCCTGTTGATTACACTGGACTCCCCCACACCAAATAATCAAGGATAATCTCCCCATCTCAAGATGCTTAATTCAATCACATCTGCATAGTCCCTTTTGCCATATAAAGAAACATACTCACACTTTCTTTGGATTAAAGCATAGGTGTCTTTTGGAGACTATTGTTCTATCAGAGCACCCCTCTACTATGTGGCAGGAGAAATGCACAGCTCTTTGAGAATTCCTTCAAAATTCTGAATATCAGATTTTTTACCTCATAGACCTGTTCTCTTATAGTTTCAAGAGTGGTGAGGCCAAGTGTCACAAAATTGGTTTCCTAATCTATCAGCATATGCTGCATAGTAACAGTGACATTATTGATTGTTATTGGTTTGAAGACCTCAACTGAAACTGAGTTATAAAGGGTCTCATATATAAATGCATATTAAAAAAAAAAACTCTTAGTTTCAATGTTGGCTGCATCCAACTTATTCAAAAGTGAAATGTGAGACTACCATTCAATACTTACATAAAATGTAGAAAAAGGAATTTATAAGCTTTGTAAATGTTCTATATATTATAGTAGATCTTAGTAAATAAAACTTTTGATGGAATGCCCATTTTTGTACTAACATTCATGTCTAGGAAATTCAAATAACAACTATAGAAATAAAAATATTATCCTTAAATCAAATAAAAACAACATATGGATATGCACAGAATTGCTAAAAAATTTAGCTCCTGGATATTTACCTTAGGATTTTCACAGAATCCCAGCCTATAAAAATAATTTGGAAAAGTATTGATATAGCTTAGAAGATATAGGGAGTTAGTTGATATTCTGTGAACTTTACCACCACCATCCAACTAAACAGGGATAATTAATATTTCTCCCTTTATCTTAAGTCAAATAAGACACCTGGAGTGCTATCCTGTGTCCTCTATAGTTTTGGGAACGTGGTATACTGAATGAATGACTTTCTGGCTCATTTCCCAGATCCTGAAGTAGGAAGGAACACCTAATGCATAGAGATTGCCCTGTACACTCCATTTGTTTGGATAAAGGTGTAGAAGAATTTCTCATGGAACAAATGTAAATTCCTGTCCAAGAGGCAGTCTCATGATGCCCCAAAAAGTGGTCCTGAATCCCGGGGACTGAGTTATAAACATCCATCTGGTGGAGAATACATCTTTAGACTCAAGCTGTCGATTAGAGATTTCCATTGATAAAAGGATAGAGATCTCTAAAGAACTCATGAAAACAGTAATGAAAACACCCCATTAAAGTTCAATATAAACACCCACTTACTCCAGAGAATGGGCAGGTAGCTCACTACAATGTTGGATAAGTTAGAAAACTCCTATTTCCTTGAACCTCTAAAAGACTAGAATCATGGTTCTTACACTGGTATGGAGTGGTAGTTAGCAGTGTGAGGAAAGAAAAAGAGGAAATCAACTCAGCTCCCAAGTGAACAGCTGACAGCAGCTTTGAGTTTATAAAAGGAAGAAGTTGTAAATTTGCTTGAGTTTTGATTGTTACTGTAGACTGTATTTATTAGTTTATCATGTACACAGAACTCTATTTTGTACATGCAATTGGCCAGAGAACTGACTTTTTTTTTCAGAAAGGTTTTGGGGCTTCTTTATTCAGAGACAGGGGATGTTTAAAGTAATGTTTCTATATGCATATATAATTGCACATACAAAAATTGTCTTTAAAAGGAAATTAAATTCTAGGAAATCTTAAAGGCTCATTTGAGCTCTAAATTCCTATGATTCTAATAATTTTCTTCACCCCTCTCTAAGGGATTTTAACTTTAATCTTCATAGTGAATTTGAATCACATAGGTTGTTTTTATCAGAAGGTTTGCTATAAGGGTATATTTGGCAAAATGCCTAATGATAAAATGTGAAATCATTCATTAATATAGTTGTAAGTGCAATTTAAATTATTTTTCCTAAAAATTAAGTTAGGATTAAAATTTATAAGCTTTGTAAATGTGCTGTACATTATAGCAGATTTTAGTAAATAAAACTTTTGATGGAATGCCAATTTTTTTTGCTGCCATAATATTTAGGAAACAATAATAGAAATAAAAATATTATCCTTAAATTGAATAAAAGCAATATCTGGATATGTCACAGAATTTCTATAAAACAGTTCTTTGTCTAGAAATATCCATGTGTTTTTCAGAATGCGGACAATTTAGCTTTGAAGATGAAGACGAGAACTCTCTAAAATATCATGTTGAGGGAATTGGACATAGCCAAGTATTTGATAAAATGATATTGCCAAAATAAACACATGCATTTGGGTTCCAACTAATTTTTAATTTGCTCATAGCAAGAGTGTGATTTATATTACTTATTATTGGTAATGTTTATACTGTTTTTAGTCTTATAGATATACAATAGATACTTAACTTTTGTGAGCAAGGCAAACCCAATATCAAACTCAGCAGAAAAGAGGATCAGAAAGAAAAATTACTATCGTTTCAAGCTATAATATTTGATTTTTGCCTGCAGGACAAAGGAAAAATAAAACTGCTTGCAATCAGTAAAACTACCTCAGCAATTGCTACACATTTGCCATGTTCTTTATTTTTGTATCATCTGATACATAGATGATAGGTTCTTGAAACTCGTGGAGTGAATATCGCATCTTTCTTCTGATGAGTTTCATAGCAGCTCTTCTATTTTGAAAGCAGCTTAAATATTACTGTTTTAATTATGGACACACGATTCATCCATATTAGGGAACTCTGAGAATGAAGAAATCTCCTTTTTCCCATTTTTTCTATTTATTTAATATTTGTATTTTTTTTTACTTCTTCTCTGATTTTAACATATAGTAAAGAATCCAAAGTGCACTCAATTTTAGTGCAGAGCACAGTCATTATTTACATTTGTATGTCATATAATATTATACTACATAACATATAATGTATAATATATAACATACTCTATAACATATACTGATGCTATATAACATACAATGGGTTTATTGTTATTTTAAAATAATGAATATTAAACATTTTTCTTTAATATCTAATATATTAAACATTGGTAGTTAAAACCCACATAAACAGAAGCTCTTTGAAGACCTCAACAATCTGAATGTTAGAATTCCAGAGATAAAACATTTGAGAGCCAATGACCTATCCTATGGCCAAATGATTTGAATTTTGACCATATACTGAGAAATGGTCAAAATGCATGTACCAGAATGTCACTAGCAGCTTTTTGCCATAATGGCTGCAAACTAGAAGCAACACAAGTTCTGATGGGAGAATAGATAAGTAATTGTTGATATATTTATGCAATAGAGCACTATACACACACACACACACACACACACACACACACAAAGACAGTTAAGGCTACATGAAGGCAATGCTACATGAAGGTAATGCTACATGAAGGAGCATGGATGGATATCAGACAAAATAAGTAAAGCAAAGGAAGCCCAACACAAAATCATGAATATTGATTGATTCCATTCATAGGAAGTCCAAGAACAGAAAAATTAATCAGTGGTGATGGAAGTGAAAATAATACTTAACCTTGGACATGTACTCAAAAGGGTCACAACAAAAATTTCTGAAGGGAAGCTTTGCCATCACTACCTTTGAAAGATTACCTAATATGTTCTCATCAAAATCTTATCCACTTTTTAAATTGGATTGCTTGCTCTTTTATTGTTGAGTTGTATGATCTTTTTATATAGAATGGAAATCAAAGCCTTATGGGATATGTGGTTTCCAAATATTTTCTTCATTTGAGTGGGCTGCCTTTTCACCTTCTTGACAAAGTACTTTGAATTACAGACGTGTTTAAGTTTGAGGACATTCCATTTATCAATGTTTTCTTTCATTGTTGTTGTTTTTGGTACAAAACAACACCTACCATGAGGTCTTGAAGATGTTTTCTACATTTTCTTCTAGGATCTTTACAGTTCTTGCTTTTATATTTTGTCTTTGATTTATTTTGAGTCAATTTTTGTATAAAGCGTGAGATAGGTGTCCTCTTTCTTTCTTTTGGCTATGGTTAGCTATGTCCCATGGTTGGACTATAGTTAGTAGTAATATTTTGAAAATACTCTTACATAGTTTGTAACAAATGTTTCAAAATAATGTCAGGTGTTGGTGGAGGGGTGATATATGGGACCCTTGTATGATGTTATGCATGTTTATTTTTTAAGTTCAAAACTTTTACTATACACTTATTGTTTATATTCATGTATGAATGACATACTACTTTCCCTATTGAACATTGGTAAGCACTGTTTTTAGAGAGAGACTAACTAATCTTTTACTTTATCTAAATCCACATCTTCCCTTTCCTTCTATTACCCTCCTCTCTACTCTTACAACATAATCCTCTAATGTGTTGTGGGAGAAAAGAGATGTTGCCCTGCTCTTTTATTGATCTAAAATATCTACTCCTGGAGTTTTTGCAAACTATAAAGTTGTATTGGGAATTTCTGGAAAGTCTATAGGAATCCAGTAAAGTCCTAGAGAAAGTTGAGGGATAAATGAGGAGGGTAGATACAGATGTCTTAATAAAATAATGGAAAACTTCTGTCCAGGTAAACCTTCTTTGCCCCTAACCTCCACTTCCCTTGCAAAATTGAACCAGGTCATAAAGTTATCACATAGGCCAGTGCTTGGCAGTATACTAGTAGGTAAAGGTGGGTGAAATAAATCAGCAATTCAAATTTTATGCAGTCCCAATTCCTCTCTCTCCCTCCTTCATATTTCCTCTCTCTCACTGGATCTCTCTCTCTTGTACACATGCATATTCTGTGAGCAAGGATAGCTAAGAATTCCACATTCAATTGCATATTATTAGGTTTTGTTTTCCCTTTTCATTATTTATTTTCTGTTATTCAGTTCCTTAACTTACAAAAAGTATGTGTGTAATAAATGATTATCTTATTTATCTAGCTTTGTCAGGAAATAAGTTGCCCCATAGGAATGCATTTTCTGGATAACTGAAAGTTACCTTTATAAGATGTTACCCCCTATGGAAGGAAATCTTGCTGATTTCTGTCATGTACCACCCTTCATTCCATGAGAGTGCAGGAGACACAGTTTCTTCTTACTGTTTCCACAATGGTCAATAATAATTGTGCTGAACTGCATGAGCAGATGCCTCTGGGAGCTGTGAAAGTGTCCATTGACTGATCCCACAACAGTGGATGCTTAAAATGTCTTTGTCTATTTTTATAATATTTGGTCTCCTTGTTATCATACCTCATTTCTTATTGCTCTCTGCCATCTGCCTCTTACATTCCTCATGCTCCAAAATATTAAATTGCTTTTACCAATCTACTGAAGTCTCAGAAACAAAGTGACCATGAATCTAGCTGGAATAGATTTTATTAAGAAAACTAAATGTCATAAAGCAATAGAATTTGATGGTAATATGTGCCTACTTTGTACAGGATGGTCCCAGGCAGGCTCTCTAACAAGCTAACATTTAAGCAAAGACTGGGAGGAAATGCATGCAATGGTTTTTATAAGGAGGAAAAACATCTTAGACAGCATTCCAAAGCTGCTGAGACAGAAATGGAAATCTGACAGACAAAGAGCAAATAGGCTAATGTGTCTGGCCTAACAGGGAGAGGGATGGAGGATGGTGGGAAATAATGCCAGCAAGAAAGCTAATGGTATCATCACTAGGAGCAGGAGGTACAGTTAAGAGGTTACTGCAATTCTCCAGAAAATAAAAGAATGATGGAAAGGACCGTGTGGTAATGGTGAAGGGATGAGAAGTGGTTGTATTAGAGATTTATATTAAAGATTGCACCAGTAAGAACTGCTGGTGAAATATGAATGGGTTTTGATAGAATGCAGATATCAAGAATGACTCCAAATGTTTTTGACTGAAAAACTGGTAAAATGGTAAAGAGGAGATTTATACAGTGGAGGGAAGCTGTGTAAATCAAGAGTTTGTTTTTAGAACAGTTACATTTAAATTGTCTATTAGATTCTTAAGTACAAATCCTGAGGAGGCAACTGAATATGTTAATCAGGAGTTCAGGGGAGACATTACAGGCTAGTGATTTCAATTTGGGTTTAATAGCATGTGGTTTAATAGCAATAATTGAAACAATTCAATCAACCAAGTGATGTGTTGTAGGTAAGAGAATGATATGCAGATGGGACTCCATTGCACATAAATGCCTAAAATTGGGAAGAAGACCCAGGAAAAGAAATTAATCTTTTAAAAAATCATATTGATTAAAGTCATTATTTTGGAAAAAAAAAAAGTCAGAATTTGCTCACTGAAAACATCATAGTCTCATGGCTTAACCTTGATTTCAACCTCCAAATCATTCCGATAAGCATTGCAAAAAGAACCCCATCACATCTGATTGTCAACTGCCAAGTCAACCATCTTTACTTTCCTAAAGAATGTGTGGACTCTTGGCAGCATTTAATCACTGCAAACCTTCACAGTTTTCTCCATGACTGGTTTCCTGCTGCAAATTTCAGCAGATTGGACCTACGATGTGTTAGTATATTTAAAAGTTCATGCTGAACATTTTGCTTGGTTGGAAAATATGAAGGGCCCTGAATGATGCAGTGCTTCTTTCAGCATCTTTTCAGGTAAACATTGGCATTAATGCCCCTCCAAGGTGCATCCTGCTGGCAAAAGATCATCCTGACCCTTTCTGTCCATATCACTAGAAACAGTTAAAGTTGAGCCACATGACATCTCTCAATGGCAGTTTCTCTATATTGCAATATTTTTTATGCTATCCCAAGCTGCCCACACAAAACAAACAGAAAGCAATTTGTTTTACTTCTGCAAAGGGAAATCTCTTCTTCCTCTTAACAAGAGACCTTTTGAGGTAGATTTTGTCCAAATCTGTGTAATAGAAATATAATACAAGCTTTAAGAGACAGAACAGTATTTGGTACACCAGTTGGTTATTTTGTCATCTTCTTGCCAAATCAGTGGTTCAACTGGTGTTTTCACTGAATTAATTAGATTGAGTGGTGTTTTTCTTTATGTCAAAGCCACAAAGAAGCATAAATTCAAGATGAATGCTTCACCTCCAAGCCACTATTATGTAAAAGTCCTGGAATGGACTTTCCCTATCAATTCCACCTAATGAAATTCTACATATTTTCTTGCCAGTTCTTCCAAGGTGCTTTCCCCAGCTCCCCAAGTTACAATTATTTACTTCCTTCTGCTTCTTCAGTTCATTTATTATGCCTTTGATATAGCCTATGTATTGTATATATACAATATAACCATGCTGTATTGTAAAAGTTGCTTGTGTTTTCCTCTCCTCAGTTGTAGAAAACATGGCTTATTTCTTTTCATAATAGATGCCCAGTAATTATTTATTACACTGAATGCCACAATGCTAAATAGTAATAATAAGGATCAAAAGAGTCATTTGCTTACCTCTGAAAAGCAAGTTGCCCTGGGCTCTTTTCAAAAGTTTTTAAACCCATCCCCTCCTCTGCTTGGTTCATGCATCTTGCTCAGCAAAATGTAGGCACTTGGTCTCCATCTGTCCAGCCTCAATGAATATGGAGAGATGGAAACTCCACCAGGACTGATGTTCACCACCTGTGAGGGATGGCTACCTGAGGAGACAGCAATCAGGAGTTTCCACTTTGGGGCAAGTCATTGGATGCAATGTGGGGGCAGATGCCACATATTCAGGACAAGGATCACCTAAGTTACTGGGGATTGCTAAGCAGAAAAAAAAGAAGCAGGCAGGACAGCTGTGAGTAACTGAGGCAAGGGAAACTGGACATAAATAACTTCCAGCCAATTTAAATGAGGAGGATATTTTTCAAAATATCCTTATGCTTTTTCTCCATTTTAAACCCAACATCATTCTTTCCAGTCCTTTGTCTTAGATTGCTAGGTCTTTCCTTTAAAAAAATCACAAACTGGTTGATTTAAGCTACAGAAATCTATTGTCTCACAGTCCTGGAAGCTAGAAATCCTAAATCAAGGTGTTGGCAGGGATATTCCTTTTCTGAAGACAGAAAAACTTTAGGAAAGAAGACTTTAGGAAAAGTCTGTTCCATTACTTTCTCTTGGCTTTGGATGGTGACTGTGCCTCAGTTGTCATATGGCTTTCTACCTTTTGTCTTTCTGTATCCAAATGTCCTCACCTTATAAGGATACCAGTCATACTGAATTAGGGCCCACCCTACACCAATATGACCTCATTTTAACTTGCCCAATTTTGACTGTAATTACCCTATTTTCAAATATGGTCACATTCTGAGGTATTGGGGATTAGGACTTCAACCTATCTTTTAGGAAAAATAATTCAATCCTAAAAACCCATAAATTAGCTAGGGAAGGCTAGTTCTATCTGTGTACTCTATGGTAGTTTTAGCTCATATGGCATACTCTCCCACTAAGACCACCCCATGTCTTCCACCCTTGAAATCGGTAAAGGCTACAAATCAGGCAAAAAGGATTTTTTCCCCAGAGAACTGATTGTAAAACATTTGCCAGCACACAGCTGTATTCTTTTTCATTGTATATAGCATTTCATCATATTAGTCATGAATCTTCTCTTCCTAAACAATTAGATTGCATTCAATTTGTATTACTACAATGTTTCAATACAATCTGAGTGCATTTCTTCTTCTGCACATAGAGTATTTCTCTGGGATTGATTGCCTAGAAGTAGGAATTCCACTTCTAGGCAATCTACCCTATATGCATTTTGAATTTTAGTAGATAAGACCACTGTGCTTTAATCAATAAAACTTGTATTACAACAATTATCAGTTAATTACTAAACATCTCTACCAGGATAAGCCTATAACTAATTAAAATCCAAATTTTTAATACCACCTATCATTCCTTCTTTTTCTCTTCTTCCTGCCATTTCTGTACTCTCTGCCTCTGTTCTGGAACCAATATCAACCCAGTCATTCAAGTAAGAAACCTAAACATCAACCTATATTCTCTCTATTGCTTTCACCCCATCTCCAATGATCATATCCTATAGATTCTATGAGACCAGTGAACTCTCATTCAATCCCTTCTGTCCATGAACCCTGGTACTCATATATTTCAGTCTCTGATGATTGCTCATCCGGAATTACATAATAACTAATCTCTTCCTCCAGTCTTTTCTCTATTTCCTCACTAGAACCATCTGTTTATAACACAGAAGCAATCATGTAATTCTTGTATTTTCAACAAACCTCTAGTAGTTCCCTTTAGTCTATTGTATTAAATTCAAACTGCCCAGCAGGATATAAACAAGTCTGCCTCATTCTACCCCATACCTATGTAGCTGGCCTGTACCCAACAACTAAGTTGTCCTCTTTTATGTCTCCATGCATTTACATTTCTCTCTTCTTTTGGGTTCCCAGAGGGCTTTTGAAAACCTCTATTTATTTAATAGAAAGTTAGAAATATGTAAGATATACTCATAAGGAGAGCTGAAGGCCTAAATGAGATAGAAGCAGTGGGGGTTGTGAGAAGGGATTGGCTTCAAGCAATATTGCAGGCATAAAAATGCTTAGAATTTGATAACTAATTAAGTTATTTGTGGAGATGAAAAAAGGGATAGGGCATTTAAGATAAAAATAAGATTTTTCACTTGGAAGACTGGGTGATTAGTGTTGGCAAATGGAACAAAGAAATCCAAGTAAAGACATAAGTATTCTTAGAGTCATTATTCTCTTTGCTGTCTTCCTTGACATATTATAGTTGTGAATTTCAAAGGTGCTAGGAAATTCCTGCTCCACTAATAAGGAAAGATATAAGAGAAGGAATGATATAGCTATAAACTTCATCTGCCTCTGCTGCATAGCTTCTTTTAGTTTAAATCACGCAGCCCTTGCATTCTGGCTTTTAGAATTGGTGCAACACCCATCTGTTCAGTCAATCATGGAGCAGATGGAAGTGGGAGGATAAGGAAGTGTATGACCACAATCTTGGATAATAATAAATATTTAAATGTGTATTTGTTCTTTGTAATGGCTTTAGAACCTGAGTGATGAACACACTTAAACAATCAATAACAACAAAAATGATGAGATGCCTTCAAAATAACTGTGGACTATGTGTGCATTTGAGTTAATTGTAAATGCAAAAATTGAGGGGCATTAAGTCTCAATAGCTCTCACATGAGTCCCCTTTCCTAGAAAAATTAAAACTCTCCTTGATCTGTGAGATGACATAGTGGTGGCCTGAACCTCTGTGTTTATATTCCAGTTCCCCCTGTGAACTGGAATATAAATATCAAAATGTAAGCTAGGAGAACACTTAGAGAATGCTCTGTCCAAGTCCCTCAAATTGCAGGTGAGGAAATTGAAATCCAGAGAGAGAGATGGCAAGTCACCTTGTTAATGGGAGAACCCAGGCTGAACCCCAGTTCCAGGTCCCCTCTCCTGCTCAAAGGGGAGCTGAAAAGAAAATGAAAGCACTTGGATAGAACATTTCAAAGGAACTGGATTAAAGGAGGAGAGGCAACATTGTAAGCATATGCAGCACCACATGTAAGAGTTTAGTAACGATTTTAGGAGTTGAGGGATTGAATAAATATTGTGCATTGTTCATATTGTGCTGTGAAATACAAAAAGAGTACTGCTTTTGTTTTATTAAACTGCATCAAGGATGCTTTTTAAGTGCATTCCTCTGTTTTGCTGAAAGCCAGCCACTGCAAAATCTGCATCTGCAAACTGTCTGCATATGGAAAGAACAATCTTCTCTAAGTTCCAGCTCCCCTGCAATGAGCAGTTCCTAATTAGAGTGGAAAATTCACTCCTTCTTTGACACTCTAGTTTCTGGAAGAACTACAAGAATGAAGAAGATCAAAAAACAAAATATTTGTCCATGGGCCATTAGAATATAGATATAGGGACTCATTCTGTTTCCATAGATATAGAATGAAGATGCATTGTGCACCCAATTTTTGTCTTCAAGAATATAAACTATACATAGTAAAAGAATTCATGTGACATAAGGAGTTGTAAAATGTGCCTTTCTTTTGCCCCTGACCCTCATTTACTAGTGGTCCTCTGAGATAATCTGTTACCAGTTTCTAAATATATAAGTATCAAATAGCCGTAAGTGTGTATCACTCTAAAAAAGCACAACTTGTACACACACACATTCATGAACACAAACTGTACAGAAACCTCAAGAAATTCCCCTTCTTATACATATAACTGCCATTTAAAAGAAAAAAAAATCATCAGACACTATTTCAAGGAAAAATGAATACATGGCTGCATTCCTTCCATACACTATATTTAAAATATTTGATATTTAATTAGATAGTAGAATGGTTAATATGCTTCCAAAAAACTATATCATATTTATTTTATCTCAGGTTGACTTCCTAACTTTCATAAAATTGTCTGACCAAAGGGGGTTTTTAAAACATTTTGGGAAAACAGATGTGGCTCAAGTGATTGGGCTCCCATCTACCATATGGGAGGTCCAGGGTTTGATTCCTGGGGACTCCTGGTGAAAGGCAAGCTGGCCTGTGTGGAGAGCTGGCCCATGCAGAGTGCTGGCCCATGCAAGAGTGCTGGCCTATTCAGGAGTGCTGGCCCACATGAAGAGCTGGCACAGCAAGATGACACAGCAAAAAGAGACACAGAGGAGAGACAGTAAGAGATGCAGCAGACCAGGGAGCTGGGGTGGTGCAAGAGATTCAGTGCCTCTCTCTCACTCCAGAAGGTTCAGGATCTGTTCCTGGTGTCACCTAAAGAGAAGACAAGCAGCACAGAAGAACACAGAGAGCAGTGAGTGCAAAAACAATGTGGGGGAATAAATAAATAAATAAATCTTTTTAAAAAACCAATAAACATTTTGTTTCAAATTTACCTGTTGTTTTCCCCCTTTAGGAATCAATGTATTATAACAAGTCCACAATCAGGCCTGCCACCCTAACTGTGTGACTTTGGGTAGGTCCTGTGGCCTCTCTAACCTCGATCTCCTCTTCTGTGAAGGGGGTGGGTAGTACTGCTAGCTCACAGATTAGGATTAAATTACAGTAAGTCCCATGATATAACTCATTTCATGGATGCATTAAGTAGGATTTAGTATTTCCACCCTGGAAAGTCTTTGATAAATTACAGTCTCCCAGTTTTGGCCTCTCAGACCCCAACCCCTCCTAAGGCACATAGTGACTGACAATCTATTAATCTGTCCTGCACCTTGTTTCCTTCAAAGTACACAATATCTGGCAGTGGACCTGAAATTTCAAGCAGGATGGATAATGTTTGGAAATAAAGTAGAATCCTGTTGGAACATGGCTCAGAATCACCTACAACATTACAATTATCAGCACCTACCCCCAAATAAAGAGAATTGTATTAAAAACTATCCACAGATAGCCATTGTAAAAGAAATGTCTTATTCTATGATCATCAAGGTGTTCTGCCATTTAGTAATTTTAAATAGAATTCATTCTTTAATTGAGGGCTGACAAAAGAGGTAAGTGCAGCCGGAAAAACTACCAGTTAGCAAGAATAATATCACTGCAGAGAGAGAGAGGGAAAGAAAGAGAAGTGTTTACCCTACCTGAGAAATGTACAAAAATTTAAGGTTATTGGAATTCCAAAAATGTGATGGAGGTACAAAATGCTAAAAACATTAATTTGGAAACAAGTGTTTAGCCCAAGGACCACCTTCAGTATCACCTGTGAGATAAACTGTGCTTTTTCTACCTTCATCTGTGAGAGTACAGGATGCCAAGGGCCTACAGATGTATGTGGAGGCTGGAGGGCCCACCTTGAAAAACAGGCACGGCTAGGCTGGGGAGCCTGCTGGAACACTCACACTCTTGCCTGATTGACACCCTCACACTGTTGCTCTCAGGATAGCAAGCTTTGTTATCAAGGCATGGCTGTTTTACCAGTAATCTGTTTTGCTACTTACCTATTAATTATTAAGAAAGCCCTGTTATCTGTTTATTGGAAAAAGAAGGGTCAGGTAGATGTGTGCTCTACATGGTTGACAGCATACCTTTAGTCTGTAACACAGCATGAGGTGACTAATCCCATAGAAACCAGGAGCCAGGGCTCCCTCCCAGCTTGGGAGAATGCAAGGGACACTTAGAGTGACACAGAAGAGAGAAGCATTTTGCCTCTATCTCCTGCGAAGGTTTCCAAGGTGCCCATATGCTTCGCCTCCCTAGGAGTATCATGTCAAGCTCTTGCCATATCTCCTCCCACCCACAAACATCAATAGCCACAGGCAGGGAGCAGAGGGCGCTCTGGGTGGCCCCATGGAATGCCTGCAAGCTGTGTCTCACTTCGTTCTCACCCCTGCTAAACCTGCAAACCCAGGCTGAGGTATGGAAGTGGGGGGGGGGACTTCCCCAAGCTGGAGCTATATGTGAAGACATCCTGAAGCCAAGAAGCAGGGATCTCTCCACTATGCTGCAATTCCTTTTGTCCTTTTCATCTTCCTCTAAATTTATGCTCTCCTAATAAGTTTCCAATGGCCCATTCTAGTCCCCACAAAGAGGAAATCTGTCTCCCTGAGGAAATGAGTAACAGCAAGAAGATTGCTTAGTGACCCTAGTTTTACAACTGTGCTTGCTGCTCTATAGTTACCTTATTGTGACAATTTTTGACAATTTCTAAAACTATCTAATGGGGTGTGAAGTCTATGACAGAGTTACACATTTTTTTTCTGTTGTATCTCTCAAATGAATTAAAAATAAATTCAAAATATATCTGTTATTGTTGTTTATTGTTTCCCAGATATTTTGGGATTTCTTGAGACTAAGAGAAAATTTAAGGTTTTAAGGTTCACCGTAAGGCTTAATCTCCACTCAGAACTCAGTTAATAAAAACTGCCAATGGCAAGGATTTTGCACAGACATTTTCCCACCAGCTCCCTCACCTTTACCTTATCCAACTCCCCTGCCCTTCTAACACACACATGCTCATGTGCACACATACACACTAGGTGTTGAGCAGTGACTGTCCAAGTCTGAAAGTGGCTTTGAGGCCGAGGCTCTCTGAGTTTCCTGTGTGATCCTGTGGCCTCACCACATCCCAGAGCTGCCAGAATGTCAAAAAGTTAGGCTGTGGACAAATATCAGGGCAGAGGGGTGGACTCTGCCAACAACTCTTAGACTTAAATTTGCTTTCATTCTTTTCCTTATCAGGTTCCCAAATGGAGAAAGAGTCTCCTCTTATTTTGTTGGGGCTCTTCACAGCACTGGCTCTCTTAAAATCCTCTGTTTCTTTCATTCCATCTCACCACCACCTTTCTTTTTTTCCTTAACATGAATTTATCTACACTGCTATTTAAAAATAGACTTGATTGCCACATTCTCTTTGCCAGTTGGAGTGAATGTCACTGAGTGTCACAGAGCCCTTGGCTATAGCTTGTGGATTGATTGCAGAGAGAAACTGTGTCAAAAGTGGAAGAAAAACAAGATGAAAACTTTTGGAGTTCGTCTAATGACTTCACCCAGATTTACACTGACAGAGAAAGCATTGATTTTTCTTTCCATTGACTTTTCCATTAATTTCTTTTTATAACTTTTAAAAATCAACATCTGTTCTCTTCTGGGGAATTTCAGTCATTTGAGCACAATTTTCTGATTTTTCCCCCCAATTATAGATAAGCCATATATGGGAAGTTTGGGTCAAATGCCAGGTATTTAAAATGTGGTAAAAGGAATTATGCTAATGATTCAATAGATTCTTTGGGGCCTTTCATCCAGCAAGCATTGATTGAGCATCCCCTACTTGCAGGTATGGTTCTGTGTTCTGGGGCCACAGAAATGAATGATGCCTACACGGTCCCTGACCTCAAGGAGTTTAGGATAATGTAGGCTACAAGCAAATCAATTAACCAGTAGGATACAGCAAGGGAGGGTCTAGATTAGAGGGATGCATTGGGTGTTGGGCTTGCATAGAGTAAGGGTGATAAATCCAGACCAGGGTCTGGGATACGCAGGCTTTGGGGGATTTATACCTTAAAGGAAGGTTTTGATTTATTATATTATCAAATATAATACATGGGTGGACCAGCTCTCTTGGCCCAAGGAGGTCTTTTCAGCCCAGATCTTTGTTTCCATGGTTCTGCCCTTGAAGTCTTTCTTCCTTCAATTTGTCCCTTCTCTGTCTTTTTCAGTCCAGTCAGTGGTTCTACTCATACAATTTTTGCACAAAACCTTGTCACCTTTGCATGCAATTTAAATGGGCCCAAACCATCACACAATATAACTTTTTACAGATCTTTCTAGGATAACTGCATTGCCAATACTCTGAAATGGTAGATTGAGTTCATGTTCAGCACAGCTTCTTTAGCAAAGCATTGTTCAGTTAAACTCTCACGTGAAATATTTTTCTCTGAAATTCACTTCCCAGCAGCTCAGGGAAGTCTATGAGGGATCCACTCCTGACTCTATTCTCAGAGCATGCTATATGAATAGACTGAGAATTTTCCAAATTATTAATTGCTGGTTTCAATCCTCAGTTTATCTTTCCCCCCTCTCACTTCACTATACGCTGTGAGGATAAACAAGCTGCACCTTACGAACTTAGCTTGGAAATCTTCGTAGCTAAATATCCAAGTTCATCACTTTCAAGTTCTGCCTTCCATCCAACATCAGAACTCAATTTTGCCAAGTTCTCACCATTTATAACAAGGGTTGCCTTTCTTCCAATTTCCCATGACACATTCATGATTTCCTTCTAAGACCTTGTCGGAAGTAAATTTAATGTCCATGTTTCTATCAATACTCTTTTTTCTATCAAGCACTTCAAAATTCATCTAGCCATTATCATATAATATCATAATAACATGTGATAAATCAAATATGGAGGAGTATTGTATAATATTGTATAATATATTGAAATAATAGTATGTATACTATTATTGGTGGGTTTAATTTTCAGCTTTGAATTCAGTTTCCTATGCAATATTTCTAAAACAAGTAATTAGATCATTCATATCTTGATTTGGAGGAGTGTTACATACTACACGGATGTGTTATTATTTTGAAACAAATATCTGTTCAATGAAATTTCACAAATATTATTTAAATGCCATATACACTTTTCCTCACAGTTGCTATGCATGTGTAAGCAAATTGATGCAATCTCAACATTTTTGTGTAAAACCATTTTTATTTTCTCTTTCCCCTAATCTAAATAGAAAGAATTCAGTGGCCAAAATGGGACGTGAGAATTCCAGCACTATCACCGAGCTGGTCCTAGTGGGATTTTCCAATCTCCCTCAGAATGAGTTCCCACTCTTCCTCCTCTTCTCACTGGTCTACCTGGCAAATCTCCTTGGCAATGCAGCCGTCATCTCTATAGTGGCTATTGATTCCTCTGTCCAGACACCCATGTGTAACAAAATTGTGGTCCCCAAGATGCTCTTTAACTTCCTTGCAAACAGGAAAGTTATATCTTACAACTTCTGCCTTGCCCAAACCTGCATTACCTTATTCCTTGAGGCAACTGAGTGTTTTCTGCTTGCAGTGATGGCTGTGGATTGCTATGTGGCCATCTGTAACCCGCTATGATACCTGCTTATCATAAGCTCATCTGAGTGTCCAGCCCTGGTTCTGGGGGCCTGGACCATTGGCTTCTTTGTCTCAGTGGTGACTCTTTACCTTGCAATCCTTCCACTCTGTGACCCTTATGTTATTGACTATATTATCTCTGAATTGCCCATCATTCTGCCCATGTTCTGTAATCATACTTCCCTGCTGGACACTATGATGATGGCAGGATGTGCTGGAACAGTCTTACCCTCCTTCTTCCTAGCTATCCTTTCCTATATTTGCATCCTGAGAATTGATTCCATGGAGGGCAGGAAAAAAGCTTTTTCCACCTGTACATCCCACTTGATTGTTGTGACCATATATTATGGGACAGGATTGGTCAGGTTCATGAGACCCAAGTCACTTTACTCAGCAGAGGGAGATAAACTTATGTCCTTATGCTATGCAGTCATCTTCCCAGTGCTGAATAAATTTATTTACTGCCTGAGGAACAGGGAAATGAAAGGAGCTGTGGGAAGAGTCATGGAAAGAATCTAAAAAGTCAAAAAATTCCATAGTAAAAAATTAGAAATTAAAGACAACGCTTCTTACCTTGTGACTAGAATTTTGGATCCAGTAGACTTTCAGAATAAGATGGTAATATCATTTTTATTAATATCCCCAAGTGTTTCCCATTCAGGTTTCTCCTCCCTAAAAATAAAAATTTATGATATCAGCTGGAAAATTGTTAAATTATTGCCATCAGCTCATTAAAATACTTTGATAACTCAACCATCCTAATATTATTATGTTCTACAGTCATTCTCTTTCCAACACTTCAATATTTATCTTTAATTATTTTTAAAGCCCTCAAATTTTGATAAGGTCCCCATCCCTAGTCTACCTATTGGCTCTGACTTGCAGGGGATGTCAACCTGAAGATGTTAGTCTCAGCATTCTCCAGGGCTAAAAGGGCAGAAAGGCAATGGGAATTCTGAAATACATACATGTTACAGAAAGAAAATATATTTAAGCTACTACTGAGAATTTAGTAAGGGTGTGGAACTCAGATATCATTTTCCTCATTTAATATAATTTATTTTATTTCCCTTTTTATGGTGAGTTGTGTTTTAAAAGGAATTTTTTAATTTAAAGAAAATCTTCTTAATTAATCTTCACCTATGACCACATTGAAGATAGGTTACATAAGTGAATATTAATAATTATTTCATATAATTAACTCTTTACTTATTTAAATATACTGGTTGCAATGTATTGGGAGCTGAGGTTTATCAAGGTATTCATACAGTAATGACTTTAATATTGATGAAATTGGAGAAAAGACACAGATTTAATTCTGGGTTAAACCAATTAGTAAGTGTATTGAACAAATAACCTCTTTACTGTACTTCATTTTTACATCTGAAATTTTAATACATAGTTGTTGAAAAGGTAAAACACATGTAATAGACCTGGAACATGGCAAAGGCTTAATAAATGCTAGATGCTATCATATTCCAAATGCTATTTAAGTGAGAATAATGAATTTTTGATAGGTTTTACATTTTCATAGAAAGAAATATATGTAGCAATTCCACTATATAAACAACTTTTAAGAACTGTCTTTGCTATTTTCTATTGATATTAATTTGCCCATGGAAAGCATAATTCCTCCTTCCATTCTCATGTGGTATACTCTTAGAATAATTTAGAGGAAATCATATTTCCTAAATATGGGGTAGACCCTCTAAATAACTTTCACTTAATATCTCCATTCCACCCATTGTCTACCAGTGCCTAGATGGAAGAATCCAGATTATTTCTATGTGGGAAACTGGTGATATCATTAAAAAAATATGTAATGTCAATGTATCCAAAGGTCTCAATGTGTTCTTCTTTCTTATAATTTTATTATATTCTAATATGTGATTTCATATTAGAAAAAAATAAAGAATATAGCATCCTTTTAGTGTGGAGTGATGCAATAGATGCCTAATTTGTAATATATCTGCAAAATCTAGGTTTCCATTGCAACCTAGTGCAAACATGCAGGAATGGCCTTCTACACCTCAATTTGTATATTAATTTTCAGTGGTTCTAGTTTGTGACTTTTCTTAAAGGTACATTAACATTTTAATCCAAAGTTTTAGCATCTTACAAATACAAATACAGTTTTATCAATGATACCACAGTTTGCTTTTGTAACCACTGTTCCAGCCATCTAACCCTGAAGAAATGGTTTGTAGGGGAAACAACATTGTGTGGGAAATCAGAATGCCTGAAGCAAATTGAAACTTGCAGCCAATTTGTAAACAATTGTCACTCATTTTATTTACCACGAAACTAGGATTAAAGTTCCTTGGTAACTGTAAATTAATTTTTTGTGACTGTAATTAATCTTTCTCTATTGCCTAACAGTCAAAAAGCAATTTGATTTTACTGTGGAGTTTGCAGTAGCAATCAAGTGAATCTAGAAGCAACATACATGACATAAAACCAATATATTTTTTCAGTTATTGTTTAAAATTAATGCGATATTGACACAAAAGATCTTTAAATAATATCAGGCAAATTAGTTATAAACCAGTATCTATGGTTAAATGCAAATGTAATACTACTACTGAATAAAATTATTCCAGATGTCACCATCCTGTATTATATCCCAGTTTCATTGTTTAGCCACCTGTAACCGTTGGCCAATTTGATGTAATTGTGAATTCCAAAAATATAATTGGATCATGCTTGTAAACTGATCTGTTAATCTGGGCATGATTAGGTTATGATTTGGGTGTTGAGCCCCACCCCTTGGTGGGTGCAGAATCAAATATAAAAGGCATGGCAAGAACAGTTTTGAGAAGCAGTCTTTTGAGAAGCAGTTTTGATGTTGGAAAGAAGGCCCCAGGATAAGAGAAGCAAGCCGTTTACCTGATTGTCTACAGCTGACCTTGTGGAGGAACCAGGAGCTAAGCCCAGAGAGAAATGCAACCCTGGGAAGATAAGAACCCCAGAAGCCTGAACCCTGGCAAATGCCGGCAGCTATCTTGCTCTAACATGTGGCAATGGACTGTGGTAGAGAAGAAACTTAACGCTTTATGGCCTGGTATCTGTGGACTTCTACCCCAAATAAATACCCTTTATAAAGAGCAACCCATTTTTGGTATTTCACATTAGCACCCCTTTGGCTGACTAATACACCACCTCTAAATGATAACTCTCTAGACCAAAAAAATTGTCTATTTTCTAGTAATCCCCAATGTTTGTTACATTTACAGACTCATATAGATAAGAGAAAATATATTGGTTTAGTTCAATTTATTATATTATCTGTTAAATACCTTTGAGAAACAAATGATTTTGCTTTAAGAGTCTGATTCAATTGAGTAAATATCTGATTAATTCAATCTCAATTTTAGTTGAACATTTTTTTTGCTCCATACTAAAAATAAATGAAGAATGGTTACTGACAATTCATGGATATAGATTAATTAAACAGTTTTGCAAGCAATCTATTACTGGAAACCATAAGAAACAATACAAATGGACATGAATGTGCAATTAGGGGAAGACAAAGTAGAGAGGAGTCAATTTGCCTAAGGATTGATTATGGGAAAGATTCTGCCCATGTAATAACAGCATAATCCTCCCAGCAGTTTAATGAGATCATAATAGCAAAGACATTTCTTCATTTAGGCTCAATGCATTCTCATGTGTACAGATGAAAGCAACATTTTTAGAGGTTTAAACTTGAGTCCTGGACTTCAAACACAGTTTGACCCTTCAGATGAGTTAACTGGTTAAATAAGTGAAAAGATTAAAGGTCCAGTAAGTTGTTCCCCTCTAACATGGAAAAAGGGTAAGCTTGGGTCTACATGTTTGTATCGACTTGTGTGTGTTTAGTGTCAGTGTTTATTTTGTGTGTGAACAATTGTGTGTGAACATTTATCTATATGAGAGAGATCACATATTTCAGTAGTGGCTGTGTAAGGGTGGGAGAAAAATATAAAGCCAATATAGTGACCCATAATACAGGGGCTGAAAGCAACATTCTTAATAATGTCAAATTCAAAGTTTAGTAAAGATTTTATAATTTTTTGTCCCTGTTCAACTTATATTGATAATCATGATTCATAGTCCATAATAATGGATCATGTATTGTGCCATCACCGAGTGATTTGATTTAACTGTGAAAATTAAATGATTATAAATGTCAATATTGTCTGTCCATCTTCAACTTTGCTTATTGATTAACTGTTCTGTTAATCAGGCTATTTAGGCAACTTCCCACTCAGCAACCTGAGCCAGAAGTGTTCGGCTAATTTGAATGCAAAAGCAGAGATATCCAGGTGCTCCAGATCAAGAGGGAAGATATGAATAAATAAAACAAGTATGAGAGTGCATGAGAGAAAGGAAGATAGGAAAGGAGGAAGGGTTAGAGGGAAGAAAGAAGGAAGGAAAAGAGGAAAGAAGGAAGGGAGAGAGGGAGGGTGGGGGAGGAAGGAAGAAGGAAGGAAGGAAGGGAGGGAGGGAGGAAGGAAGGGAGGAAAGAAAGGAAGGAGAGAAAAAAGAAATAAAAGAAGGAAGAAAGACATACATGCTGGAGCAGCAGTATCACAGACCAGGTTCAACATTGAGAAGTATAGTCATTATTCTATTTTGTTACAGCTGTGCTTTCCACCATGAGTTTTCAACTTTATGATGATACTTCAGTAGAATTTATCACATCTAGTGACATGGAAAGCTGGCAACATGATTGCATTCTCCACTAGACTTGCATCAATAACAGAATTCTAGTCAAAATAAATAAAAGATTAAAAAACAAATGTGCAAACATACATTTTTCAACTATAAGCAAAAGAAATAATTTTATTGGGAATATCAGGAAACCATCCAGCAGATTGAGTCGTTTTTCAACAATGTTGAATATATAAAATTTCTAGGGGATAAGAATTTTGAAATGTGGTGGTGGTGGGGGGAAGACTGGGACCACAGCAAAAATTGCCTTCAAAACTCACTAGTCTCCAGGCCCTTGCCTATTTATTTAACACTTAGAGTATTAAAAATAAGACTATCAAAGAATAGATCAAGTGCAAGAAAACAAATGTACAGATTTTGAAAGAAAAAGCCATAGAATTCCAGAAGGCATTGACAAGGAGTAAGACAAAAGACTTGCAGGTATGGGCAATTACTAGATCACTGTTGCTACAAATGGCAAAGAAATGAACTGGAACATACTCTGTGAATTAATGAAATGGTTTCAGTTAAGTTCGATGGAGAAATTTTTTTGACCATAATATGATTTTGTGGATGTAGACATCAACATGGCAGCACAATCAAGGAAAAGAGACCATTTGTCTTTAAATTCATTGTGATTTGTATTCACTTACACTTGGCATGAAGTGAAAATTGGAGAAAAAAAGGTTTCCTTTCATATTTAACCAGGCAGCAATGCCTTGGATGGCTGTGGACAATGGCAGCTGAGAATTCAGCTTATCTGAAAAGTTGTAGTTTTTATTGGTCCATGGTAAGTAAAAAAGAAAATCTATGGAACATAAACTAAGTGTTTTATAATTAGATATTGTTTACATGATACAGATTATGAAAATCAAGTAAAAATATAAATTCATGATTTTATAAATTGAAGAATCTTAAAATACCTAGACAGTAATGGAAAAAATATAGGAACCAATTTGGAAGTGAAGAAAGTTTCTGAGTTAATTATGTAATCATTTACAGCAACAAAATTTGGAAAAATTTGAAGATGGCGGTATGTTTGTACGTCAAGTGGTTGAGTGCCTGCTTCACATGTATGAGGTCCCAGGTTCAATCTCCAGTACTTCCTAAAACATGACAAACAAACAAACAAACGAAAAACAATTTTCATTAGGGAGTGTATGTCGGTCAGTGATTGAGCACATGCTTCCAATGTATGAGACCCTGGGTTTATTCCCTGGCCTGCTAAAAAAAAAATTGAAGATTGGTGTGATAAAATGAGAAGTTAAGAAAGGATGGTGTGATACTATTCTCAAACATAATTAGAGCTATGCAACTACATCCAGGGTTTGAGTCAGGCAAGCACACTACAAAGAAAGATGTTCATATTCTCAAAAACATAAAAAATGGAGAAAGCCAGACAAGAGCATACTCAAAACTTCCCCAAAACTAAACCACAGAAAAAATATACCAGAAGTTTTGCTTTGGGTAACAGGATTAATCCCAGAACAAAATTTACATTCTTTTTTACTTTACTTTCCAGTGTTACATTTTATTGCAGATCCTCTTGCTCACCATAATATTAAATGTACAGGAAAACAGTATCATAATTTACCAGCATCAGTATTCCAAATTGTATAACATATTTTGGTTAGTAGTGAATCACTTTGCTATATTTGGTGAACCTTCCTGGTGGGAGTGTGCAAAAGAATGAGAATCAGAAGGTGTGGATCTAGCAAGATGGTCTCAGTGTAGAGAAATGTGATTCAGCAAAACCTCCATGAAACAATGTTTGCTTTGTGGCTGAATTAATCATGTTCCTTAAAGAGGAATCCTCATTCTATACTGAACTAAGTGAAAAGTATGGAAAGTTTAACTGAAATAAAAGAAAATTTTTCTTGAAATGTTACATAATCTTCTAATGGTTAATTTGGAAAATATAGAATTGCACAAAGATTAAAATGAAGTCACCTATAGAGTTAATAAAATTATGATTCTTTCCATTTTATATTTTGAGTTATATATTTAATTTATATAATATTACACTTATATACATTTTTACTGCATATTATTTTCTGAAATAATCCCTAATGATATTAAATATTTTTAGGGATTCACACTTCTTATTAACATTTAAAATCTCTGTTAGTTTTTGAAGTTAAAAAGTTTTAATCATATTTAATCTGGTAATTCAAAATTGCTCCTAATTACCATGGGGCAAAGAGTTCTTTAAAAGAATGTTTGAGAAATTCTAATTCAAATTATCTCTAATTTTCCCTTATCTAAAATAGAAAGTTTGGGTACTTTCAACATCTCACTAATAAACTTATTTAATATTTGGAAAGTTTATATTATTTTATGTACTGTACTACTCATATCACACATTTCATTGTTGTAAATTTCATATGACCCACTCTAGGAACCTGTACACTAAAGACAACAGAATTTGGAGAAATGATGACTATGTCATTCCTAACTGAACACAAACATTAGGAAATGAAGGGGAAAGCTGTGTGAGGACGTTTATTGGTTGGGCAGCCACAATGTGTAGCCCATGCTCAACCCTCTTATTCTATTAGATTGAGGAGGATTTTTGCAATGATGTGGAGATGCTGTTTCCAAGGAGTCCCTGAGCCTCAAAGACCTTGCTTGTAGCAGTCACAATTCTGTGGTGTTCTCACCACTGTTAGAAAAAAAATACACATACACTTTTAAAAAACTCTTAAAGAAAGCCCTAATACCCACATTTTAAATTCTTGCTCATGCCTTTTTTGACAAACCTGAATACATTGATACCAATCAAATTGTTTCCCTAATGTAACTGTGGAAACAGCTAATAATATAATTAAAATGATACTATTTCATGAATTGTAACAAAGTTGCCACACTAATGCAAAATGTTAAAATTAGGGATTACTGTGTGTGTGTGGATATATGGGAATTTGTGCTTTCTGCATGATTTTCCTGTAAACTTTCAATTACTCTAATAAAAACATTATTTCCTGTAGTGTTTTTGAATAACATTTTATTGACTATATATAGGATTGAATCATATCCCCTAGAAAAGATATGCTCAAGTATTTCAACTGCCCCTCCCCTCCCTGCCCAGAAAACGTCCAATGGCCACCAGCTCCACCTCACTGTTACAATTTCTTCCATTGCTTGAATCACAATATGTCTACAACAGAACACCACCAAGTCCACTCTAGTCCATAGCTCCTCCCCCAATCCTGAGGGGACTGGGATGGTGATGTCCACTCCACAGGGGCTTTTTCAGGACTTGGGGGTTGTCCTGAGTGGCATTGTGGTGATGGATGTAGGCCATTTTGCATCAGCATATACCATGCAGAACTGTGTGAGAGAGAGTGTGATCTATGATGTGAACTGTGGTCTATGCTTGTTGGCAAGGCCCCAGAATGTGTATATCCATTGTGGGTGATGTGCCACACTGATGAAGGATGTTGGTGTGGGATGTTGTGGGAGGTGTGGGAGGTGGGGAACATGGGAATCCCTGTAATTTCTGAGTAATATTTAGGTAATCTAAGCACCTTTAAATATATATATATATAAAATAACATTTATGTAAGCAAATGCACATATATGCATATGTATTTATATATCATTTTATA